>WAAB01013374.1:0-25231 GCA_013389865.1 Piaya cayana | reverse complement strand
AAAATATAAATTTGTCAACACTTAGGCCTTCACAACCTCAGAGAAAGTCCTGATGCCTCGCACCTCCATGGAAATGAAGATGTTAATGAAGAAACACGGTGAGGAGTGAGAAGGAAAAGCAAAGATTGTGGTTTCCGGGCCTTTATTTAGTAAATATTTGGACTTGTGCAAATTTGTTAATTGAGGCAATTGATTTTTGCCTGAAAATGTTAGCGGAGCCTAATTCATTAAAGCCTAAAATAACATCCTCTGAGCTAAACAGGGTCGTTCCGTTCGTAACCTTTTAGTGATGTATTAACAATTTGGAAGCACTTCGGTGCATATCTTAAAAAGTGCCACATTAACAGGAACGGGCCCGGAGAGAGGGGAGGAAGGAGCTACAAGCACTCCCGCACGCACGCGAGCGCGCGCACACAGTATCCATGGCCTCCAGCCCCTGTCCTTCCTCTTCTGCAGCGTTTTAAGGTCTGTGTTTAATATTGCCAAGCCTACTTGAGTGATAAATGCAACTGTATAAAAATTACTTATTACAAGCTGTCATGTTGCCTCACTCACACTGCAAGGCTAGAGGCACTGTACATAAAGCTAGAATCCCCACCTTGACAGCGTCAGCCGCGCTGGCTTTAAAATAAAATGCTTTCAGTCATGAATACAAAACATAATTTACCTTTTCATAATACTTCAGTTTGGAAACACTTTGGAAAGCTCGTGTTACCATCAAAATCTTTACCTGAGCCGCGCCAGCAACCGAGTTGTCAATTTACCTCAGCGCTGCTTTCCATCACTTAAGCCTTTGAAGAAACATTAAGCTGTTCAAATTGCCTTCCCTTTAATTTTTTTTTTTAAGTTATATTTATCCTCAATTCTCTGGCGGTGAGTAGCTGACACAATGGGATTATTCCAAGCATTAAATTACAGTTTGGGAGGGCGCCTGCTCGCTCTGTTTCTTTTTCAGAAGCCCCCTTGACTTGCCGCGTGTTCATAACGTCAAAACCAATTCCTGACTCCCATCCTCTGCTTTCTCTCTCCTTCTGCACAGAGTCCAGTTACACAATTCCCCTTGAATCGCTCCTCCCTTCCAACGTCTGGCCGAGATCAGAGGTTTAATTCCTCGCTGTGCTAGCCCGGCCGCTCCTTTTTCTCCCGCATTAGCGCTGTAGCGATGCTTAAACATAAAAGCTCACTGTAAGCCAGGGATGTCAGGGAGATGGAAATTGGAAGTGAAGGTTCCGGGGAGACCGGCCGGGTAGCAGCTGATGCGTTGTGACTGTTTTTATAGTTGGTCATGATGCATACAGTATGTGAAGTTCCCATCTGTACTGGTGTCTGCCCACCAGCCACCCTGCCACATTCGCAAAAGTGGCTCCCGCGCCGAGCGCGATGGGAACAGAACTGCAGATGCCTCCCTTTAGCCCAAATCCCTCTTGACAATGTTCACATCCAGTTAGGGCCCAAAGTGCCTGTACTTGTCAGGAGGGATAAGGAGTGAGGAGAGCAGCCCCTTCTCGAAAGCCAAACGCGATTGCCAAAGGAAATATTTTTTATTTCTTCCCCCCTCGGCTGCCCCCGCCGCTGCGAATCCCGGTCCTCCCCCCGCCTCCCTCCGCAGATGCGATGTCCAAAAAAAGAAAAGAGGGAAAAAGAGAAAAAATAATTAGATTGGCATCTCTGATACAGGTCTACAACTATTGTCTTTTTCCTCCAGCAATGGGTGGAGAAAGGGAGCGCGGCTGGGAGAAGGGCAGGGAGGGAAGGTTTGGGATTAGAACAGCTCTGACTGCAACAGCCACGCAAGACGCTTCGTGCCCAAGAGCTCTGGGATTCGGCCGCAGGGGGATTTGCTGTCCCTAGGGACTTTCTTAGCTCGGTGACAGGAATGGGTGCATATTCCTATGCAATTTGAAGCTATTTTGATTCCACCCATGCAGATATCATTTGGCTAGAAACAAAATCCACCTCCCTTCATTTTCTTATTCTCTCACACCCCCCCCAGCTTTTCTCTTGCTGTCAATTAATTGATGGATCATTTAGTGAACAGAGGCAAGGATACTCATGTATTCGTGATGCAGAGTCAGAACTCAAAGGCTTTCTGGTCCTAACATCTGATGACAGGTCTGTGACCTTCAGCTTGCTCTGGCCACAGGTCTGTGCCTCAGTTTCCACCTCTGTAAACCAGTAGAATAATACACAGCGGTGTCAGCAGAGGGCTCTGAAGATGGGCTCCTCACCCTCTTTTGGGAGGTATTCTGGGGACCGACGCATTAAATAGCAGAGCAGGTGTCAGCAGATAAACCATTCTAACAATTAGAAATTAATAAATGATTTTAATCAAGCAAATGTTAACAGTTATGACATTGCCGCTGAACTCATCCTGCAAAGTTCCCTCATCCTAACCCAGTGCTCTCACCCGAGAATACCTGATGTTAAAGGGACTCCACCCACTAATTCCAGATGACTTGCAGAGATCCTTCTCAACTTAGACTTTTCCAGAAATATAAGTTTCAAGAGGATTCTTATTTCTGTAGGAGAAGAGAAGGCTAGGGGGAGACCTTAGAGCAGCTTCCAGCACTGAAAAAGGCTCCAGGAAAGCTGGGGAGGGTCTTTTGATAAGGGGGAGCAGGGAGAGGATGAGAGGAATTGTTTCAAGCTGAAAGAAGAGAGATGGAGATGAGATCTTGGGCAGAAATGTTTTGCTGTGAGGTTGAGGAGACCCTGGCCCAGGTTGCCCAGAGAAGCTGTGGCTGCCCCATCCCTGGAGGAGTTCCAGGCCAGGTTGGATGGGGCTTGGAGCCCCTGATCCAGAGGGAGGTGTCCCTGCCCTTGGAAGGGGTGGAACTGGATGGGCTTTGAGATCCCTTCCAACCCAAACCATTCCGTGATTCTATATTAGGAGAACATTTCCTGTTCACATTGGAGTAAAAATGATTTGAGAAAACCACACTCTTAATCTAAATAATTGAATTCATTGTTTAAAAAAAAATCTTTCCTAATTGGAGAACACAAATGTACCTGACGTGCTGTTCATCCATCTCCTCTTACATTAAAAAAAAATTCAACAGCAATGACATAATTAAAAATAGAGTCCTTTCCGAATTATCCACATACGTTTAAGTCTATTAGCAAATTTGTATTGTTTTCCATAGGTTTTTTTGTTTGTTTGTTTGTTTTAAACAGATGTGGAAATTCGGTGGAATTTAGGTATCCAAATGCCTTAAATATTTATACACTACAGAAAGAACATCGTCAGGTCCACCAGGCATAATCAGCAACCTGACTAAACAGAGATTCATAGAACCATAGAATCACCAGGTTGGAAGAGACCCACCAGATCATTGAGTCCAACCATTCCCATCAATCTCTAACCCATGTCCCTCAGCACCTCATCCACCTGTCCCTTAAACCCCTCCAGGGAAGGCGAGTCAAACCCCTCCCTGGGAAGCCTGTTCCATTGCCTAATGACTCTTTCTGTGAAGAATTTTTTTCCTTATGTCGAGCCTGACCCTTCCCCGGTGGAGCTTGAGGCCATTCCCTCTCGTCCTGTCCAGCACCAAAGCCAAGGACGCCCTGCTTTCGATTTTGGATTATTGCAACACAATAAAAAAAAAAATCTTGTATAGGAATCTCGGGCAGAATTCCAGTTGGTTGGCTGAGGTGATGATGATTTCCATATTATTCCAGCCCCTGTTCAGGTTAGCTGCAGTGCAACCTCTGGAATCTCTAGCATGGGGACATCAAAGGAGATGTTTACGGGCACTGCACATTCTGATAAAGTGTTTAAAGCTCAGATATTCGAGAAAACTAGGCTAAACTTAACTTTCTTTCAGTGTTAGTTCCTGAGGACTCATTGTATTTTCCTTATTCTCTACTAAGAAAGGCAGCGAGGCACCGGGCAGCCGAGGGATTGCAACCAGGCACTTGGCATAACGTAGCCATGTGGATGCAAACCTGGAAAACAGCCAGAGGGAATAAAAAAGGGGGCAGTTCCCATCCACCACCCCAAACAACCCCAAACAACCTTAAGATCTGGAAGGTAGTTATGAAGAAACTGGCTGCCCAGGGAGTCCTGGAGCCCTGGACTTTGTTCCTGGAATAGCCGAACGTGCTTTCGCTACGTATTCTCCTCTCCCCCTCACATTCGATCTGACCCATCTAGACGTTTCATAGTCCCAAAGAGGAAACAGAAAAGTTCAAGGCGGGCAGAAAGCAGCAACTTGCAACTCTATCCAGGCTTCATGCCTTGCTGAATCCATATTTAGTCTCAACATCTGCAGGGATGTGCAGCACAGACTTTTATTCCACTTTGCGGAGCAGCCATCTGGTGGGGTGAGCACTGTTAATTTATCACCACGGGATTCAAAGTGAAATGGGGCTACAGCGTGGACTAGGTGGGATTGGGTATTGCACAAACAAAGAAAGAAAAAGAAAGAATTAAAATAGAAATAAAGGAAGTATTTTATGGTAACAGAAATCTTACCTTCAGTCTTAATTCTTAACAAACAAGAATTGAGCTCTCTGTTTCCTAAGTTTGAGGTGCACAAACACCCTTTTAAATCTCTTTTTGACACGGTACAGCAACAGGATAGGCACACAAATAGCATCACTTGTGAACACTTATTACAATGCTGAGACACTCTGGAACTTCGTTATGCGGAGGTGGTGGCAAAGTCAGCTGTAATTATTTTTAGCTCCTCTAAAGGAGCTCAGTATTTGGCATTTGGAGGAGCTTTAATTAGTAGCTTTCCCTCTTTCTCTGCAGTTCACTGAATGGAAGGGTTGGTGGTAAATGGGGCTGGAGATGATCACTGGCAGTTCTTTGGGGTCTTATATACAATCTTAGTTTCCAAAAAGATGAATACTCAAGACCAATCCATGGTTTATTGCATATAAATAAAATTTAAAGTAGGGAGGTGGCCTCGTGTGCAGGGCATGGAATTAAACCTCCAGTGTTTTTTTCCTCGGCTCCCTGTGCAATGCCAGGAAAGTAATTTAGATACAGCTATTAAGTCCTTAGACATACGCTAAAATTGTTTATTGAACCTCCTATGCACAGTGAAGAAGACTGGAACCATAGAATGGTAAGAGAGGTGGATGGGAGGTTCTGAGGGATCTAGAGATTCCTGTTTCTGTTCACTTTAGGAAAAGGTGGGGAAAGAACTTGGGGTTTACTCCCACAGCTACTTTAAATCATCCTTGGAGGAAAAAGCAGCAGAAAAGAGATGTCCTGTCCCTGCTGTGGTTCCCACTGCCTGCCTTGTGCTGGAGCAAGTTCTCATAGAATCATAGAATCACCAGGTTGGAAGAGATCCACTGGATCATTGAGTCCAACCATTCCCACCAGTCTCTAACCCATGTCCCTCAGCACCTCGTCCACCTGCACCTTAAACTCGTTCAGGGAAGGTGACTCAACCCCCTCCCTGGGCAGCCTCTGCCACTGCCCAATGACCCTTTCTGTGAAGTGAGAGGTGGCAGAGAGCTGGAACCTCCCCTTCTAAGTCAATCAGACTTCCAGAGAGATTGAAGTAATGGCAGAACCTACGTAGTTTTGCTCTACCCTCTCAGCTTTCAGGTGGCTTGTGGCATGTGAGCCACCTGTAGAATGAGTCTATGTTAGACAGTGAAGCACTATCTCAGACATCCCCAAATGAGCTCACTGAGGCCTGAGATGCAGTTTTGTACTCCATTAAACATCTTGATTCAGTCCAGCAAATGATGAGGCTGCAATAATATTTATTTCAAGCTAAGGTGCACTCGAGGCTGGATGCTCCAGTATCAGTGTGGTTCTGTCCCACTCTTAGTGGTAGCAGGTGAAACAGGGCTAGGTTACTTTCTTTTCATGGCACAGCCATCCATATCTCTTACCCTCTAACAGGGAGAGGCTTTGCCCAAACTGATTCTTAATGTATTATAAGTATTATTAACCAGGGACAGTGCTAGATAGAATCATAGAGCAACCAGGTTGGAAGAAACCCACCGGATTATCAAGTCCAACCATTCCCATCAATCTCTAACCCATTTCCCTCAGCACCTCGTCCACCCGTCCCTTAAACCCCTCCAGGGAAGGTGACTCAACCCCCTCCCTGGGTAGCCTGAGATGNAAACCTCCAGTGTTTTTTTCCTCGGCTCCCTGTGCAATGCCAGGAAAGTAATTTAGATACAGCTATTAAGTCCTTAGACATACGCTAAAATTGTTTATTGAACCTCCTATGCACAGTGAAGAAGACTGGAAGCATAGAATGGTAAGAGAGGTGGATGGGAGGTTCTGAGGGATCTAGAGATTCCTGTTTCTGTTCACTTTAGGAAAAGGTGGGGAAAGAACTTGGGGTTTACTCCCACAGCTACTTTAAATCATCCTTGGAGGAAAAAGCAGCAGAAAAGAGATGTCCTGTCCCTGTTGTGGTTCCCACTGCCTGCNCCCTCAGCTACAAACAAGTCATTGACCATTCTTATATCTCGCTTTTTAATGAGTGGACAGCAAGCCAGAGTCACTCAGTTCCAAAGATTTCCAGACCCTTCAGCAGAAATCAGAGGTGAATTCTCACACTAGAACTACGCGAAAGCTCTCGTTACAGCACACGGCCAAGTGGTGTTTTGTTCCTTTAAGTTTTTTTCTGGGAAATTTCAGGAGCAAATTAGAGGCTGATAACTACCAGGGAATTTTAGGAGGAAAGAAAATCAAAGCTGTGTTTGCGCAGGTTTGTGCAGTTGGAAATAGCTGCGTTTCACATGCCTCTGGCTCTTTTATTGGATTCCAGCTACTGCAGTTTACTGCTTTGTCTTTTGGATTAAGATGAGATGCAGGAACTTTTCCACTGGCTGCACAAAAAGAAAATACAAATCCTCCTTGTGACACAGCCCTGCTTTTAGCCTTTTTAAACTTCTTCCAGTGATACAGCATTGAACTCGTGTATCAGTTTAGGGAGGAAGAGTCTTCTGCTTTCTTGGTACAGAGCTGGGATTATGAGCGATACATGAGCAGAAAAGGGCAGAAAAACCCAAAATGTGTGAAATTTCCTTCCATTCCTGACCTGGAGCGACTGTCCATAGAGTGAAAAAGTCCACATGCACATTCATCTTCATTCATCTTCTGTGATCACTGGATGAAGACTGTCACCAGGAGTGCCGGTCCATACTGAATGAGTGATGTGCCATTTATCTCCTGGGTCTAACAAGTCCTTTATGTACTCTAGGTCATCAAATCAACAAAAAACAAAGTTCAGCCTCTATACCCTCTATACCCTGGGTCAAGTTTAAGCCAGGAACCTAAAGCAGATCACTTGCTATTTCATTGTAAGTTCCCTCAAAGACAAACAAGACCCTAACAAGCCCCCTTGGTGCTCTCTCTGCTTTTAGAACTATAATCTATTCTTATTCTGGGTGAAATTAGGCACATTCTGGGTCTGTGATATGAGTCTGTTTATCAGACCTGTCATATGGCATCATTGCTTGGATCAAAGCTGGAAGTGTGAGCTTTTCCATTGACTGCATAGAAATAAATGTTGATCCTTCTTATGACACAATCCTTTTTTCCCCTTTTCTTAACTTCTTTGACAGGAAAAGCTTGTGAGTGATGTCTCTTGCTTAGTCTGGTCTTACAATCAGGATGCTGCTTCAATCATATGTCCTGGATGACAGTGGGTAGCAGCTGCTTCAGATGAAGCCCTGACTCTTTCTCCTCTGACCATGACAACTCAGAGTATAAAATTGAAGAGTTTTGAGCTCAGTCAGTCTAGTGAACACAGACTCTCTAGCATCTTTCCCCTTTCTCTTCTTATAATAGGAGTAAAAAAATGCAAGTTTCTTGTGCCCAGTCACCTTCCTCTTCACTGAAAAAGGTCTTGGGCCCTGGCAGAAGCTGCCCAGGGAGGTGATGAAGTCCCCATCCCTGGAGGGGTTTAAAAGGATGAGGTGCTCAGGGATCTGGTTTAGTATTGAACAGGAATGGTTGGGCTTGATGATCTCACAGATTTTTTCCAGCCAAACAGTTCTGAGAGTCTCTGAATCCCTTGCCTTGCCCCCAGGTGAAGTGCATTTCTGCATTTTGGAGCAGCAAAGCCAGAAAAAAAAAATTGTCACAAGGTTGTTGTATTTTCTTATTTCCACTCAGTGAGTTGAGTTTTCAGGATCTGAAAGAAGTTTCTGCCTTTAGGAGAGCACAACTTGGTCCTCAACGATGGGTAAGCATCACTGGTAAGATCCCAACAGCCTCTTTGCTATATGATTGAAGTCAGGGATGACACACAAAATGCTTTTTTTTCAAACCTGCTTTTAATGCACTTTTATTTCTTCAATCTTGTGGAGCTCGTCTGTCTACAGGAATAAAAGTCAGGTCCTTTCTGAGTTGGAAACATGGTTTGTCTAGCTGACCCTGACTAGGGGTCAGTATCTCAGATCTGACATAGCAAACGGGTCAGCACGCAGTGAGCACAATATTCTGTGCCGTCCTCCAATGAATTATGGATCTGGGCTGGACCAGGTTTCTAACTTTACATTTAATAGCTCTCCATTAATTTCTCTTCCAGGAACTTCTTCAGTCAATCCCTGTAGGCTTTTAGGATTCAAAACACCCTGCAAAGCCAAAATATGAATTTATCAATTATATTCTGTGTGAAGAATCACCTCTGGTGGTAAAACTGTGCTGGTAAATCATGCTGTAGGTGCTTGAGAGGACTTGATGTATACGCAGAGATGTGCACTTCTCTGCTACTCACTATCACTTCTTGCACAGGGATGGTTTTGAGGGACATGGTTTAGAGGCTGGGGGGAATGGTTGGACTCGATGATCCGGTGGGTCTCTTCCAATCTGGCGATTCTGTGATTCTAATGCCAGTAATGTTCCTTCCTGGCCCACTTTCAAGTTTTGATATATAGTAAAAAAGGATACAAGTGGATAAATTCGTGCCATGGATGCCTACCTGGACTACCTGGCTTCATGCATGAATTTCTACTTTATCCTGTTTACTCCCCAGAAACACATATTCACATACAGGGCTTCCCTTTCACAAAGAAGAGAAAGACTTTATTTCTGTCAAGCATCTGTCTCCAAACCTATTTTATGCAGTGAAGGTCTTTCTTTTGACTTTAGAAAACCTTATATATAGGCTTATATATATTAAAGGCTTTTTATATAGGCTGTGTATGCCCGAAACTAAAAAGGATTTGGGGTTGACATTCTCAGCATCAGCCCATCTTAAATTCAGCCTCCCAAGAATTCACCTTGAAGACAGAAGCATTTACATTTCCTGCAAAGCAACAGGTTCTGCTTAACTTTAGAAAACTTTGGAAAAGTGAAGTGCCTTCTGTAGAATCATAGAATCATGGAATCACCAGGTTGGAAGAGACCCACCGGATCATCGAGTCCAACCATTCCTATCAAAAAGCTCAGAGGAAAAGCTGAGAGAGGCGGCTGGTGTGAAACGCGGTGCTCTGGCTTTGGAGAATTCAGAGGAAGAGCGAGAAACCTTCTTCTGGGCTCTAAATCAAACCTTTGGGCATGGGAAGCGAGAGCAGTGTTTTCACACCTTTCAGGAGATGAGCTGCCAACACTCATCTTAACATAATGGCCCCATGGTTACCGCGTTGTCCTGGGAAGCTCAGAACTGGGGTTGCAGGGCAGTTTCACCCTGAGAAAGATTTCAACCTGCTCTTCCCATACCCCCACATGCTTTAACCTGATTAGTCTCACCCATCCAGGGCAGAGAAAAGGCTTCTGATTTTGTTCCAGTTCTGCCAAACTGATATCCAACCTACTTTTATCTTTCATATTCTATTTAGAATTTTTAGGAAATGAAAAGGAAAAGTTCACAGCGAGGGACTCGTCCTTTTATTTAACTATGCAGTTTAGTTTTCATGAGCAATATTTCAAAGGGAACTAAACTGATAAAGAAATAAAATGCATGATTCTCATAGAATCGTAGAACAACCAGGTTGGAAGAGACCCACCGGATCATCGAGTCCAACCATTCAATTTTCTTGTACTTTAAGTTTACTTCAGGAATAGAGGAACAGGGAAAGGTGAAGCTTTGATTCCAGTGTACCCCAAGCTGACTTACATACAAACCACAAAATACGTGAATAACTTTGGAAAGGAGCACATGACATTTTCCATAGTTAGTGTTTAGACTTATCCCTCTGAATACCTGTGGAAAATTCTTGCTGGAAATATGTCCCTTGATGTTTCTGGAGCTCAATTTGTGAGCCTTTACGACAGTCCTGTGTGTTTACAGAGTTTTTTTATGACCTGTGAGGGAAAAGAAACTGATTTATGCCTGTTCTGTTCTATTCCATATGCACT
Organism: Piaya cayana; assembly: GCA_013389865.1. Taxonomy (NCBI): domain Eukaryota; kingdom Metazoa; phylum Chordata; class Aves; order Cuculiformes; family Coccyzidae; genus Piaya; species Piaya cayana. The sequence goes on along the minus strand of WAAB01013374.1, from coordinate 14,940 downwards.
TCCCTGCATGCTCATCCATGCTCAAATGCAAAAATTAAAAGATCATTAGCAAAGCCACTCGACTGATGCACTGCAAGTCTAAGAAATGCCACCTGCACAGAGACACCTTCTTCCTCTGTCACACATGGAAGCTTCAGCTCCTTGGTTGCCTGTTGTTTTTCCAAATATTCCATGCTTTAAGAACGAATGCTGCTCATTTAATTAATCATTAATCAATATTTTATTTTACCCAGGTTATTAAAAATTGAGTCTGAAGTCTGCTTTACTTCTTAAAATAAGATACGAGTTAAATCTCATATGTGTGTATATTAAAGGAAAGCTGGGGAGGGGCTTTTTACCGGGGCATGGAGTGATAGGATGAGGGGAAATGGCTTTGAACTGGGAGGAGGAAGATTTTAATTAGACATGAGAAAGAAATTCTTTCTGATGAGGGTGGGGAAGCCCTGGCCCAGGCTGCCCAGAGCAGGGGTGGCTGCCCCATCCCTGGAGGGGTTCAAGGCCAGGTTGGATGGGGCTTGGAGCCCCTGATCCAGTGGGAGGTGTCCCTGCCCAGGGCAGAGGTGGGACTGGGTGGGCTTGGAGGTCCCTTCCAACCCCATCCCTGCTATGATTCTATGAGTCTATTACAAATGCAAAAATTCAGTGGAACAGAATAAATTTAAGTGCATCAGGCCAAGTTTAAAAAAAAATCTCCTTTTTTTGTATGATCATTTTTCTGTTCTTGCCAGTTTTAAGAGAATTTAGCTAGAAATCTCTTGGAAGAAAATATACTTATGTTCTGTTTGATTAGTCTGGGGCTAAGTAATTTTAGACCAATCTGAAAAGAATATTTATTTGAAACTGGCCCATCATTGTTGATATAAAGATTGTTATAAGATTCAATTTGCAACAGACTGGTTTTTTTAGACCTTTATAATTTTATTGCAGAAGGATAAATTTGGCATTAGTTTTATTGTTATTTTTACTACTATTATTATTACTAATGACTATTATTAAAATGACAGTATATGTTTTTTAATGATCAGTATAAAATATTTGTATCGTGAATTAATCTGAAGACAAAAATCTCAAGCTGCACATTTAAATCAACTGAAATTTCACTGAATGGCAGAATGGATGAGGTTGGATGACACCTTTGGAGATCATCTGGTCCAACCCTCCTTCTCCAGCAGAGCCACCTAGAAGCCCAGAACCACGTCTGGGGAGGGATTCTCTGCAACCATTCTGGGCAAATTTGCTCTGCTTTGAGAAGTTTTGCTGGTGTGAGTGTGACGTTTATCACAACGGGGTAAAAGAATAAATGAATAGCTGTAGCTAGAAAATACTACAATAAATAGAATTAAAAATTCTTTAGCTGATACAGCTGCTCTTTAGGGGAAAAGGAATTATTCAGTCTATGCCAGCTGGAGAAGTTTCCCATCAGTACATGATGCGTCCTCCCTAATAAGGTTTTTCAGTCCAGTTTTGCCACCGTAACTGTGTTAAAGGCAGATACAGCAGGACGAGGATGTTTTATGGTCGCCGCAGTCACCGTATGGAACTCAAATCTCCAGGTCACAAAACTCAATATAATGAAGATCAGCAGCACATGATCCTGACCAGAACGGCTTCTTTCACCTTCATCCTCCAGTAATTTTCTGTGCTGGTGTTCCCAACCCCAAAGCGGCATTAAACCACCTTTTCAGTTGTTTTGGCATCAGTTTATGTGTAGAGAGCACTTCTTTGAGGCAGAGGAGCCGCTCCTGCTCAGCCTAAGGAGGGGGTGGAAGATGTTGCTGAAATAAGCTTGAGGGTGGGTGAGCAAGGTAGCCTTGGTGGGAGTGATGTGTGTATAGGGTTGTACTCACAAAAATGTGAATTGCCTGGTTTGGCCATGCTGAGCCTCGCAGAGCACCTCCTTGGCAGGGCTGAAGCTGAGGGCGTCACACCAAAGCAGAAGGGATGGTTTTCCTTCAGCTACGTCATACGCTCTCGGGGATTCAGCAGCAGCAGAGAAATAGAGCAGCTCTATTCTTAGTGCGAGCAGGACAGGTGACACGGCCACTAAAATGCTGTCATTTCTGTCACCCGCCAGCACCACGGGCGACAGACACAGCGGGGGCCAAGAATTAAATGGGCAGGGGAGAGGGATCTTCCTTTCTGCAAGAGCCCTGCAGCCCTCCCCTTCCAGGTTCGTGAGCACGCTGAGCAGGGGGCAGTTGCCCCCCTACCCCTCAGGTTTGCCTCTGGGGATGAGAACTTACAGGGTGTGTTGGCAGGAGCTGAGCAGAGAGAGGGGCTGGCAGCTTGTCTGGCAGGGCCAGGCAGAAAGAGCTTCTGCCTGTGAGGCAACCTGGGTCTAACCAACTCCTGGGAATTAGTTCCAGTTCACTCTCCTCCTGGCTCTGACTGTTTCATGAGCCATCCTCTGCTATTTTTGCCCTCGTGTACAAAATAACAGAATCATTCAGTCTGGAAAAGACCTTTAAGATCAAGACCGATCAAAAATCTGACACGGCAAACTCCATCACTAAACCATATCCCTCAGCACACATCTACACTTCTTTTAAACCCCCCCAGAGATAGAGACTTCACCACTGCCTCAGGCAGCTGGTTCCAGGGTCTGACACCCATTTCCATGAAAAAAAAATTCTGATATCCCACCTAAACCTCCCTTGGCACAACCTGAGGCTGCCTTCTCTCATCCTATCGCTTGTTACTTGGAAGAAGAGATCAACCCCCACCTCACTGCAACCCCCTTTCAGGTGTCTGTCGAGAGCATTGAGGTCTCCCCTCAGCCTCCTCTTCTTGCAGCTAAACAGTTCCCTCAGTCATTTTCACAAGACCCGTGCTCCAGGCCCTTCAGCATCTTCGTTGCTTTTCTTTGAACACAAAAGGAGGATGTATATGAAACAACGAGAAGCATGATATAAACATTACAGAATTCCAAAGAAATGTTTAAGGAAAAGAAATGTAGGGGCAAACATCAATAACCTGATGAAAGGAGAGATGGTTGTGTTCAGATCTTCTCTCTAAAATCAAGGAATCTCACTTCCAGGAAGTTTTTTGTTTCTGCACTTCTGGATTCACCTTTAAGGGTGAGAATCTTCTCATCTGAGTGCACATCTGACTCTCCAGCGTAGGTAACCCAGCCTGAGCTGATCAACGAGGCTCCCTTTGCAGTCAAAGAGAAGAGATGGATGCCTGAGTTTCTGGTTCCACCCATCCTCATGTATAATCTAAATGAGGTTGGATCAGTTTTGTCTTAAAAGTCTCTGGTTTTGCTTTAGAATCATAGAATCACCAGGTTGGAAGAGACCCACCGGGTCATCGAGTCCAACCATTCCCATCAATCACTAACCCATGTCCCTCAGCACCTTGTCTACCTGTCCCTTAAACCCCTCCAGGGAAGATGAATCAACCCCCTCCCTGGGCAGCCTCTGCCAGTGCCCAGTGACCCTTTCAGTGAAAATCTCAGATGATCACTGCCAGTTTCTACCTGTTGGAATTTTAGGGAAAGCTATCACTGTCTGCTGCCTCGAAAGGGAAGTGAGAAACTGTACTAAACATTTCAAAACTGGAAATAAAGCCACCATTGNCAAAAATCTGACACGGCAAACTCCATCACTAAACCATATCCCTCAGCACACATCTACACTTCTTTTAAACCCCTCCAGAGACAGAGACTTCACCACTGCCTCAGGCAGCTGGTTCCAGGGTCTGACACCCATTTCCATGAAAAAAAAATTCTGATATCCCACCTAAACCTCCCTTGGCACAACCTGAGGCTGCCTTCTCTCATCCTATCGCTTGTTACTTGGAAGAAGATATCAGCCCCCACCTCACTGCAACCCCCTTTCAGGTGTCTGTCGAGAGCATTGAGGTCTCCCCTCAGCCTCCTCTTCTTGCAGCTAAACAGTTCCCTCAGTCATTTTCATAAGACCTGTGCTCCAGGCCCTTCAGCATCTTCATTGCTTTTCTTTGAACACAAAAGGAGGATGTATATGAAACAACGAGAAGCATGATATAAACATTACAGAATTCCAAAGAAATGTTTAAGGAAAAGAAATGTAGGGACAAACATCAATAGCCTGATGAAAGGAGAGATGGTTGTGTTCAGATCTTCTCTCTAAAATCAAGGAATCTCACTTCCAGGAAGTTTTTTGTTTCTGCACTTCTGGATTCACCTTTAAGGGTGAGAATCTTCTCATCTGAGTGCACATCTGACTCTCCAGCGTAGGTAACCCAACCTGAGCTGATCAACGAGGCTCCCTTTGCAGTCAAAGAGAAGAGATGGATGCCTGAGTTTCTGGTTCCACCCATCCTCATGTATAATCTAAATGAGGTTGGATCAGTTTTGTCTTAAAAGTCTCTGGTTTTGCTTTAGAATCATAGAATCACCAGGTTGGAAGAGACCCACTGGATCATCCAGTCCAACCATTCCCATCAAACACTAACCCATGTCCCTCAGCACCTCGTCCACCCGTCCCTTAAACCCCTCCAGGGAAGATGAATCAACCCCCTCCCTGGGCAGCCTCTGCCAGTGCCCAATGACCCTTTCAGTGAAAATCTCAGATGATCACTGCCAGTTTCTACCTGTTGGAATTTTAGGGAAAGCTATCACTGTCTGCTGCCTCGAAAGGGAAGTGAGAAACTGTACTAAACATTTCAAAACTGGAAATAAAGCCACCATTGAAAAAAAAATCAGATTTTCCTGGTTCCAGGCAATGGGAAAAACAGCTGGTTTGGCATTGCTCCTGTGATATTGGCAGGCATGTTCTGCAGGATCTTTGCACCAACCATCAATAAAAGGCTAAGTGAAACTGCCAGCCATCTGTCTCTGGAGTGACTCCGAACCCTGTAGAATGTCTCTTCAGTGATGATAACCCTTATCCACCCCCTAGTCTTCAGGGAATAAGCTCCACTTGGGTGCAAGATGCAAGTTTTCTGCAGTCGTAGATGTGGATTGAGCAGCGCAGAAGTTGTAACCACAAACATATTATTGTCACGGAGTTAAAAAACCTAAGAGGGAGAAGGCAACCCTGAAAATTCCTCCTTAACCAGCTTTCTTGAGTCCTGAATCACAGGCCATCCAGTCTTCAGCTTCCAAGTGACACGTCCATTCAATAAATCAGAAGATTCTCAGTACTAATCTGTCCATCATTTTCTGGTTTGGGGAACTGTCAGACTTAAAACAGTTGTTTGGACTCCCAAGGAAGAACAGTAATGAGAAATGAACCTGTGACAGTGGGTTTCTGTGTTTATTTAAATGAGCTCTAGTTATCTTTAATGAGTGAAAGGGCTAGAAAGAACTGCCCAACACGGGCTGCACATTTTAACAAGAGTCCATTTTTCCAGGATGGTCTCGAATAGGATAGGAATGGAATGGTTGGACTCGATGATCCTGTGGGTCTCTTCCAACCTGGTGATTCTATGATTCTATGAATCTATGAATGTGAATATTTTCACACAAGCATATGGAGATGCCATGCTGGGAATTTGACTTCAGAGAAATCAGGACGCTAACTTACATTTTAACAGCTATTCAAAAGAAATCACCAGACTACAAAGCAACCCTTTGCTTGGGATTTTGGTTTGTTGTTCCTCTTGTTGCTTTTCCTTCTTGGTTTTTTTTTAAATTATTTTTATTTTTTTGAAATGAGATTTGCGCAGCTGCGCCAAGGTTTTCCACAGAACACACATCTGAGAGATTTCTTCTTTGAAGCCCTGGCACCAGTTGGCGGTGGAAACTTGGATCTTTCCCCCACACACAGTCTGTGCCACAAACCTGCAGATGCCAAATCTGGCATTCACATCCACGACAAGCGTGCTGCCTTGCCAGCTTGTTTCGCTGAAACTGGCTCCTGCTGGGAGGATCTGCTCACAGACTCGTCGTGCTGGCACCTGACCATTTCTGGGGACTATCTTTAACACGGCACATCTGCTGTAGCCACACACGCTCTTGAGCTGGCTCAGAGCACCACGTGATGGACTGTCCTATTTTATGGAAGTTACCCAGCCTTGACGCGCTCGTGGGTTCACAGCTCAGCAATTCCACAGTCTTGGTTACACTTGACAACCCAGGCTGACATTAGCAATCTTGTCTCGCTTCCACCCCCACCCCCTCCCTTCCATGAGGAGTAATCACAGTTGCCTTCCTCATCCGTATGGCTAAAACACAAGGCTAAGTCATATGGTTGTCGACTTCGAGACATATTGGGTCTGTTTGACAACTCCTGTTTTTCAAGGCTCTCTAAATAGTGCAGAAGATTCCACTGCAATTAGTTTTGAAGAGGCTAAGTGTTTATTAACTGTGAAAGCGCTGAAAGGAAAAAAAAAGCTAAGAAATTGTCAGGATTCTCTTTATTTAAGCTACTATCATTTCCTTTAGAATAGAATCATAGAACAACCAGGTTGGAAGAGACCCACCGGATCATCGAGTCCAACCATTCCTATCAAAAGGAAGGCTGGGAGATCCTTTAATTCCAACCTTGATTGTATCTGATTTGTATTAGAGGAATTTGGGATGCTTGATTGATTTTTACTCCTTATTCTTTGGCAAGGGCTGTTGGTGGCAAGAATTATTGATGTTAAAATTACTACTGCTTCTTTAGCAAGACTCAGAGTATTCAGCTGTAGAAGAGAGAGCAATAAGGTTCTCATATATTTCAATCAGATGGAGGCCAAGAGAAAAGGTGATGGAGATGGGCTCCACTAATTGCTCTCATTAACTACCTCATTGCTCTCTATAACTACCTGAAAGGAGGTTGTAGAGAGGAGGGTGCTGGCCTCTTCTCCCAAGTGGCAGGGGACAGGATGAGAGTGGCACGGGTGACATGGGTTAGTGATTGATGGGAATGGTTGGACTCGATGATCTGGTGGGTCTCTTCCAACCTGGTGAATCTGTGAATATATGATTCTCTCTCTTTCTTCTGTGATTGTAATACAGAAGGAAAGGAGATATTGGCAGCTTTGTCTGAGGAAATAGGGCTTCAGAGCACACCTTTCCTTAATGTTCTTTATCACGGCTTTCCCCACCTTCCCTAGTCAGAGGGCAGACTCTCCCAAACCTCACATGAAATACTTCTGTGCACAAGCTGTGACACAGCGTGGAAAGATCAAAGGCTGCTCCCTGACTGCTCACCTCTGCTACTGCTGCAAAAAACTTTCCAGGTGCAGAAAATTATCTTTAACTCTTTCTTCAACCTGTTTGTTAAAAAGATTTCTCTCATTCTTCTGTTACATTAATGCAGGTACTGTTGGCTGTGTGTGAGGAAGGCTTAGGGGAAGAAGGCTGGGAATAAATATATATTACTTTTGCTTTAAAAGAAATACTCTGGAATCATAGAATCATAGAACAACCAGGTTGGAAGAGACCCACCGGATCATCAAGTCCAACCATTCCCACCAATCTCTAACCCATGTCCCTCAGCACCTCGTCCACCCACACCTTAAACCCCTCCAGGGAAGGTGACTCAACCCCCTCCCTGGGCAGCTTCTTCCAATGCCCAGTGAACCTTTCAGTGAAGAATTTTTCTGATGTCCCACCTGAACGTCCCCTGGTGGAGCTTGAGGCCATTCCCTCTCATCCTGTCCCCTGTCCCTTGACAGAAGAACCCAGCTCCCTCCTCTCCACAACCTCCCTTCAGGTAGTTGTAGAGAGCAGTGAGGTCTCCCCTCAGCCTCCTCTTCTCCAGGCTGAACAACCCAAAGAAGCAGTAAGAAACAAGAGAGTAAATGGTGAAAATCAAGCCAATCAACATCCAACTCATCAAATTCAAACAAGAATTTTATGCCTACTTCCATATCATATCTACTTCTGTCTATGTGCGTATCTTCTGATCTCAATGTCCACGGGTAGGACTAGCACAAATATCCCCTGGGGCAGCATCACTGCCGTGTAGAGCTGGGAAACACAGGGGACCATCATTCCTAGAAATCATAGAAGACGAGAATCAAAGAGCTGTGGTCAACGGCTTGATGTCCAAGTGGAGACTGGTGATGAGTGGTGCTCCTCTTAGGTTGGTGTTGGGATGGGGTCTGTTTATCGCTCATAGGACTGGAACAACTCTGCAGTGGTGAAAGGCTTGAGATGTTGTTCAGCCTGGAGAAGAGAAGGCTCCAGGGAAACCTTGTTTTGGTCTTTCAGTACTTATAGGTGGTTCGTAAGAATTATTGAGACTTCTTATCAGTGCCTGGAATGGCAGGACAAAGAGCAAAAGTTTTGAGCAGAAAGAGGGTGGATTTAGATTGGATGTAAGGAAGAAATTAATTACAGAGGATGGATGGCCCAGGTTGCCCAGAGAAGTTGTGGATGTCCCATCTCTGGAGGTGTTCAAGGCTAGGTTGAATGGGACTTTGAGCAACTCGAGCTAGATAAAAATATCCCTGTGCATGGCAGGGGAGTTGGAACTAGGTGCTTTTAAGGTCCCTTCAACACAAACCATTCTATGATTTAATGGTTCTGTTCACTTTAATCTATGGCACATTTATTCTAAAATGATCAGATTAAATGATCCAACACAAATAATTTGTAACACTGCAATTACATAATCCAGTCTGAACAGTCTGTAGTGCTAGAATTGCAGTGAAAGCAGAAAAAGTCTTGCGGGATTTAAGAGAAATATCATTAAGAAATTCTGAGTTTGAGACTCTGGGCTTCACAAGGAAGCCTGAAGCTGTCATGGAGATAATTTATTTCACTAACAATGTGAGGTTGTGAAGCTCAGGACAGAGCATTAGTTTGACACAAGACACACAACTTTCTTTTCTGTCTTTGCAGATATCTTCTTGTATGACTTTCTAACTGATTTTCTCCTTTCTACCTACCTTTCTTTTCCCAGCATTTGCTTTGCATCTCTGTTTACATATCACACACTTTCAAGAAGTTCATAGAATCATAGAATAACCAGGTTGGAAGAGACCCACCGGATCATCGAGTCCAACCATTCCCATCAAATACTAAACGTTCCCTCTGCCTGGAACACGCTGAGTTCTCATCCGAGGCACATAGATGTTGATAGCCAGGTGCGGATTTACTATGAGGAATGAAGAGAGCTTTTAAAAGCCTCACCTCGCTCTCTTTTCTGCATACCACAGTGCTGGCTGTGTGTGTCAAAGAAGCATGTTGGGGGAGGAATGTGGTGGGACTGGAGGGAGGCAGCAGCATTGCAAAACATCCTTGGACAATATCAGTCTGGGTTTGACAGCAAGGGTACAGATGGCATGAATGTTACTTAGATTTTTAGGAAATTAAGAGGCCAGACAGAAGAAATATTCTAGAATCATAGAATTATAAAATCACCAGGGTGGAAGAGACCCACTGGATCATTGAGTCCAACCATTCCCATCAATCACTAACCCATGTCCCTCAGCACCTCGTCCACCCGCATCTTAAACCCCTCCAGGGAAGGTGAATAAACCACCTCCCACCCCCTCTATAGATTAAGCTCAAGGTGGTACCAGAAAATCAATGACAGAAAGGAAAGTTCTGAATTTTGCAGCCTTTCACAAGCCTGAATTAGAGCTTGTGCCTTGCTGGCATGAGCAGTACCAGTTAGAAATAAAAAATCATTACTAGCCAGGCTTCACTTGTTCCACTAAACACAAAACCCCCAATTTTATTGCATTTTTTCACATGTCTTCTGCATTTATTCTATTTCTTCCTTTTTTCAGAATGCTTTAGAAGAATTCTTCTTACAGAAGTAAAAGGATCGAAGAGCTGAGAGTCAAAATGGGCCAGAGAAATGAATACTGTTAGTTCACCATTGTAAGAACAAAACAAGGGGAATACTGAACAAAAGGTGAAATGGTTTGGCCAGTGTCACATAGAAAAGCAGCAGAGACCAGTAAAAACAAATATATCTGAGCTCAAAACCAAGATAAGGCACATGAAATCTTCCTTTCTTTCCACTGGCAAAGCAGTAGAAAGTGATTACTTCAGACAAGAGGTCAGACCTTGAATTTGGGACTCACAAATGGATCCAAATTCGGGAAAGAGAGGATGAAATCAGCCCCTTGATATCAAAGACAAGGAAAACAGATCTAGGGTGTCTCAAATAACTGTCTCGATTATAACTGTGATATATCTGGGTCTAAAGGGCTGTAACCCCCCTTTCTAGCTATTNTGTCACATAGAAAAGCAGCAGAGATCAGTAAAAACAAATATTTCTGAGCTCGAAGCCAAGATAAAGCACATGAAATCTTCCTTTATTTCCAATGACAAAGCAGTAGAAAGCGATTACTTCAGACAAGAGGTCAGACCTTGAATTTGGGGCTCACAAATGTATCCAAATTCAGGAAAGCGAGGATGAAATCAGCCCCTTGATATCAAAGACAGGGAAAACAGATCTAGGGTGACTCAAAACAGCACCCTCGAACACCAAAGCCCTACTCAATTATAAACGTGATATATCTGTGTCTCAAGGGCTGTAGCCCCCCTTTCTAGCTATCGAAATAGATTTGTTTCTCCATCCTGTGTTTGTGGATCTGGTTCTGTCCTAAAAAAAAAAAAAAAAAGACTGTAGGAGTCAACTGGTGGGAATTGTTCATTTGTGCTAAAGCAGCACTTTTCTCTCTCTTTAACACTAATAACTCAGACCCCGTCTCTCTCGTTTCATAACCCAAAGGTATGGAAGCCCTACTTGCATTATGCTCTGTCAGCTGTGTCACAAAAATACTGCTTTAAAGCTCTATTTTTCCCTTCTTCTGCGTATTTCCAGCAATGTCTGGGTAAGAACTGCTACAGGTGCCCTTCTGTGTTTAAATCTTCCTCTTTTTAAGAAATTGTGCGCTGCTTCAAGAGCAGATAAGCTCAACGAACAAAAAAACCACGCAGACCTCCTCTCTCTCCTCTCTTTAACAACGGATAATGGCAATAAAGAAGAAAGGCTGAAGGTCTCTATTTTGCAGTTTTTCTGAGGGATCATAAGCTGGGAAAATGGTGTTTTCTTTCTCTTTTCTTGAGAAAGAGGTCATTGCTCCATCCCTCACATCTACAGCAGGGCAGAAAGGGGATTAAGAGGAGGGGTCTCATCAGAGTATCAGAGTTGTCAGGATGAAAAGTCAGCCCAACAGCTGATTTTGCCCCATGCAGCTCTGTTCTCCATGCACTCACTGGGCAGAGAGCTCTTTATTGGAGGATTTTAAGCCCCTGGGGCTCTACCAGAGCAGAATCCTAGAGAAGACAGCGTGTTGGAGGTGGAATGTGGACAGCAAGATTTATTTCTTGGGTCAGGGATAAACAGTCAGGAAAAAGAAGAATTATTTGGTTCACTGTATGCTAAATATTTTCTAAAAGGTAACAGGCAAACTACACCTTTCCTATTTAACTGGAATCATGCTGTCAGGTACCTCCCTAACATGAAGGGCTTCAGTTCCCAGACACGATTTTCCTTTGTTTGATGGGAATGGTTGGACTTGATGATCCTGTGGGTCTCTTCCATCCTGGTTATTCCATGATTCTATGATTTGCCCTGATGGAGATCCTCTTAGAAATGGGGAAAAAGGGCAAAGATATTCAGTCATTAATTTGCTTCTTGAATCCTCTGGTACTCCTAGACAAAAAAAAAAAATATCCTACTTGACATTTGGAGAAAGAATAATTTCCATCAGCTACCAATTTGATTATCATCCCTTTCAAACATCTCAACATGGGTCGTGTGTCCCAAGATCACATGAATCACTCCTTTCTCTTCAAAACTCTAACTTTTCTAGGGTAATAATCAAAGTTGTTTAATATTTACAAACAATATCAGAAAAAAATATTAATAACGTATTTATTAATACTACTTAAAGGTGTCCCTGCCCATGGCAGAGGGGTGGAATTAGATGATCTTTAAGGTCCCTTTCAACTCAAACTGTTCGATGATTTGATGATTCGATGATTCGATGATTCTATGATTCTGTGATTTCAGTGTCTGGAAGCAACACAGAGGAGTTTGTGTCGTGTATGCATTCCTCGCTGTTTGGATGGATGTAAAAGGCTCTGGTGGTCGAAAGCCGTAGCTTGAGAGCTGCTGTGGAGATAAACAAAGTCAGTGCTGATTGCCTCTGGGCTGTTAAATAAGGAGCATCTGTGATTCATGGCAGCGAAAGAACAGATGGGGAGAATTTCCTGAGAAATCAAGGAGAGGAATTCTATTAAAACTACCCGTTAATGTCAGATTGCTACATGTATCTGCTGAAAAACTTCCCCAGCTCTGAAACCCTTTAAACTACCTTGGTCAAGACCATTAATGGTGTGTGGCAAGAGATGTTCTCCCTCTTATCTACAGGCAAGAAGAAGTTTCCCTGCTCTAGAAGTGTCTTATATGTTCAAAGATCTTGGACTGGAGCAGCTGACAGCCCAAACATTTCTGTTTTCTTACCCAGGTAGTTAATTCTTTAAGTAACACTTGCCACGAACAGAATCCTTTGTGCCTTTCCCTGCCTTTACTCAGATTAACCCTACCCACCCCTCGCCCCCCGAAGTCAATATAATATGACATCTCCTGAAAATATATAGTAATTATAGAGCCTTTGATTTGACACTTTTGAGGGAAAAAAATGTAAATAAAAATAGTTTCTCTTACTACCATAGGTGCCTTTGAAACATAAATTAGAATTTCTTGTCCTAATTTGCCGTTGACAAGTCTTAGAGGCAGAGTTAAGACAAAATTCTTGAGCCAGCAAACTTGCTTCTACAAGTACAAAGGAATTTAAAAAGTGGCCTCGGGAAGAAATGGATGTAGCTGTCAGTCACATGAAAGAATTCAGAAACAGAATCGAGGCTTTGTCAAACGGTGGGATTCAAACGTAGCGGTGTGTCGTTGACCCTGGCACTCAGCAACACATATTTCAAATCCCTGAAGATTAATAGGGAAGATGGTGGTTGCGGCTCTCACAACAGCTGCTGGAAAGTGCTCCTCTCTCACATTTTAATTACATGTATTTATACAGTAAAAAAGTCCTAAATGCGATATAGCCCGTAGTATGCAACAATTTTGAACATTTATGAGATGCAAGCAATTAAGAGTCTAAACTTTCAAATGTTTCCAGATGGCACGCTGATTAACAATTGTGTGGATTTAATATTTGTTTAAATGCGCAGCTCAGTAAAATATTTCTTAATAGTATATGAACTCATCGCAATGAATCCGGGCACAACTTCTCTTCGAGCGCAACTTGCCTCGTCGCCTCAAGAAGTGGAAACCTCATTAGCTGATTATATAGACCAAAAGCAGCAGCAGAGCAGGGGTAGGAGATGAAAAAGACGGAAAAGAAGCCAAGCTATTTCTTAACTAATGAACGTTTCTCTTTCCTTTATAGATGCAGGTCCCACGGTGTCTGTGCGAGCCACTCACAGCATCAGTCTCACAGCTCTTCCAAGTGAACCTGCTCGGAAGGACATTTCCTTGGGGCTAATGGCATTAGGAATGTTGACATCAGTTGCACGCAGTAAATTGAAGGTGAGGAACTACAGTAGAGCTTTGTTTTTTGAAGAGAGCACCTAACCTTTCGTGCTTTCAGTGGGGTTAAATCACTTAAATTCAGTCTGTAGTTTTCTTTTGATATTTCTAAACCTTCCCCATCTGCACTATTTTTTTTCCTGTTGAAAATTTGAATCACTGCCATCCCCCCTACTTCCACACAAATGGCTATTTTTTTAGGTGGAATTTATTCTAGCAGAGAGACCTATTGATGATGACGGCAAACATCATCTGTGCATCTACAGCTTTCAGAATTTTAGTAGGAATTTACAGTCGAGTTAGTTCACATACTTGAATTTGCTATTAGGGTTTGAAAGGAGGGCGGCAGCCTGAAAATGCAGTAGCAGAAACCTCGTAAATCTTCTGCTCTAAAACTTAAAAACGGAGAAAGATGAAACTATCTACAGCCTTTAAAAATCTGGCTGCTGGCACGTTCAGGAGAAATTGCTTCCTTGCTTTGTTGAATACCTGCAATACAGGCAAGTTGCAGAAAACAAGAGTTATCTCCCCCACCATCTAGGGAGTTTAAGCCAATCATCTGAGTCCAGAACCGGGTGATGCAGTAACTTCCTTTGAGAGTCAATGGAGAAAATTTGTGCCTCCAAAGGCAGATTCTTTCTTGTCTTTTATACCCTAGGAGGAGATGAACCTCTCTCTGAAAGCGCCTCTTGCTCTCCACTGTTTGTGAAAGGAGCCTGGTCTGACTCCTTCAGATGTAGGTGTCGAACTTTTAAAGTTTCTTTTTGCGTGTCGAGGTCAGCAGTGATCAGAGAAAGAAACAACAATAAAAATATCCTCATCCTGAGAGAAGCGATCCAGCTCTCACGACCGATATTCAACCTCAATAAATCTATTTCAATAGGGTTTCTTTCTGAGGTACAATTTAAACCATTAGCTCTGCTTTTCCCCTTTCTTTTCCCCTGTTCCTTTTCCCTTTGGGTTACTGAAGCAGGTCGCAAAGCTGGCCACGTTGGAAATTCCACGTTGAAATTCCATATAATCTTCTGGTTTTTAGATTAAGCAAAGGAAGAATATTGATCCCTAACCCGTAAGGAGACAGAACGAAACCTTAAAAATTAAAATGGCAAAATGAAATTGTGTGAAATTATTTTAATCGAACAAGGAGAAACAATGGAAACCTGCCCCTAGGCACTGGTTCCTGAACACCTGTAAAGGAAATCTAGGATGTAGATGATGTGGTGGTGGTGGGTGTGATTTGAAGGACTCTGTTCTGAGCTCAGAAGAAAGAACAATCTCATTGTTTGCTCCATTGAGGGAAAAATACAGAATAGGGAAAGTATGAGAAGCAGCAGAAGGAGGATAAACTATGAATGATGATGAGAAGGAAGAGTACTGTGTTTTCCTTTTGTTTAACAGTGGCTTAAGGGAACAGGATGGACTTGAGAAAAGAGAATTGGTTTAGAGTGAAGAGCCTGGACACAGGACTTAAGAGCAGAGAATTGATTTATAGTGTAGAGCCTGGACACAGGAC
>WAAB01013372.1:17408-37859 GCA_013389865.1 Piaya cayana | reverse complement strand
GTGACCTGTGTGCCTGTACCACACGTGCCCATGCGTGCACGACCACATATGCCTCATGCACCTGCACGGCACGTGCACATGTACATGCGACCCCTGTGCCTGTACCACACATGCCCCTGAGCGTCACCATGTGCCAGTGCCCAGTCCTCACCACAGAGATGTTGGCCAGCCCCATGGCCGGCGTGGTGCCGGCGCTGCAGGCCACCCCCTCGTCCTGGCACACGGCCATGGCAGCGATGAGGCTGGTGGGCCTCGTGGCTGCCTTCACGTCGCTCAGCCCCTTGCCCCACGCCGCCGCTGCCACCAGCCAGAAGAAGGTGAAGCAGACGGTGACGCAGAAATCCTGCCAGGATGAGGAGGCACCTCAGCTCCGGTGCCAGCACAGAGCGAGGCGGGATGTGTCCCACCCCTACCTGAGGCTGCAGCCCCCTTACCGCGATGGGGAGCTTCTTATTTTCACCGTAGAGGGAATGAAAGCGCAGGTAAAGCACCAGAGCTGCCATGGCATAGAGGAAGCAGAAGACCCCCAAGGTCACAAAGAATTCAGCGGGAGCGGAGAAATCGCCGATGAGGTGCAGAGTCTGGGGTTCCGACTTCCCTTCACAGCCCGGCATCTCGAAGGGGATCTGGTATAATCTGGAATAGTGGGAGGGGGACGTTGGGTGGTCTAAGAATGGAAGGGATGGTGGGGGTGTCTCTGCGAGCCTGAAAGAACCACACTGGGGTGGTTCCTTGGGGATGGAGAGCACAGACCCACTGCTTGGTTGGAACCTGAACCCACTGGTGGCCAAGGGAAGGGGTTAAAACTGTGGCTCACGGCTGGGCCGGTTCCTTCTTTCCCTGATTAATCAGGATTCCCCAGGCGGTGCTATGAACTGGAGAACGGGAATGCCCCGCAGTGCTGGGGGTGCAGAGATTCCCAGCTGGACACGGCCCCTCGCTGCTCACGGGGATAGTGGCCGCGGTCCCACAAGGGTCCCAGCAACAGGGACAGAGGTTAACCCCAACCTGGCACCCCATATACCCCCCAGCTCACTGAGGGGCCACATGGGGGTGGTTCCTGGCGGGTTCCTGGAGTTGGGGATGGGGGGGGAGCATGCTCAGAGCCCCCTCACCTGAAAGGGTACCCAAACTGGATGAAAATGGCGCTCGTCTCTTTGTTTTCCTCACTGCACAGCACTACAGCCCCGGTCTCGCTGCTGAAGGAGCCACAGGCCCCGAAGGCGAAGATGGCGAAGAGCTGCATGAGAATGGGTGTCAGGTTTGAGACCCTGGGAACCCCCCCAATCCCAGGTTTGAGCCCCTGAGGACACCCCTGCCCTGGGGTGGGATGCACCCACCCAGCTGCCCCTCACAGCGCTGAGTCACGGCGGCCGCAGCAAGCTGCCACCCTGCAGCTGTCGGCCACCTGCGCCAGCACCGGGGCTGCCACGGGCACCCGGATCTGTGCCCAGGGCAGAAATGGGGCAGCGGTGGGGGGCAAAACATGGATGGAGGGGACAGATGATGTGGGACTGCAGCAAGGCCACCCCTCCCTGGTTAATTTTAAGCACGAGAGCAGGTTTCCAGCTCGCTGGGAGCATCCACATGGCAGGACCGCATCCGTCCCCCTCCCTCAGTAGCTGCCAGTGCCATTTCCCATCCAGCTGCTCCCATCTCCAGAGGAGGGTGTTGGGAGAAGTCCGTTCCTAAACCGTTTTCTAGCAACTCATCCCAGCTGAGCGGGCAGGCCTGACGCTGTGGGGATGGGCAGACCCATGAGCAGCACCCAGGGATGAAGCAGGAGCGCTGGCGGCTTTCCCAGGGATTTTCCTCCTGCTTTGAGGTTGTCTGTGAACTCAGGATCTGATCCAGCACAACAATCCCCCTGGCAGGGGGTTCCCAGCACCTCCCTGGGGGGAATTATCCAAAGCGAAGAGCTATGGGATTGGGGGAAATGCCTCCTCAACCCAGCTCCTGCAGGGCAGGAATCACAGAATCATAGAATCACCAGGTTGGAAGAGACCCACCAGATCATTGAGTCCAACCATTCCCATCAATCACTAAACCATGTCCCTCAGCACCTCATCCACCCATGCCTTAAACCCCTCCAGGGAAGGTGACTCAACCCCCTCCCTGGAGACGTCTAAGTGGATTCATCTTTGCGCTCCATGGCTGTGCCCTCCCGTGCCTCAGTTTCCCCAGAGCTGGCGCTGGGTTGTGGGGCCAGCTGGGAGCACCCTGGCCATAGGGGCCCGAGGGGGCCGTGCCACAGAAATGCTGCCCTGAAACACAATCCCAGAGCCATTCATGGCATGGCCGGGGCAGAGCTGCGGGTGCTCGGCTGCCCCCATCCCCGGGGTTCCCCCCTCTGGAGCCTGCTGACCCCCCAGCTCCCTCCCCACCCCCCCACGTGGTGTCCCCCGAGCCCGTGGGAATGACGGGGACCCGGGACCCCAATGTCACCGTCCCCTCTGGTGTGACTGGCCAGAGCCACCTGCTCAAGGTCACCGGGGGGGCCCAAACATGGCCCCGCAAACCCTTGTCCCCAGAGCCCCCTGAGATGGAGACGCCACTCCCGAGGGTGCTGGGGTGCTGGAGGCTCTGGAGGGGCAGGAGGGGAGCTCCGAGGTGCCTTTGTCCTGGGGGGCTTTAGGGAAGCAGTGAGGGACCCCAGATAGGAGGGGGAGACGGGAGGGTAATAGCAGGCAGGAGCCCCGGGGCAGCAGCACCCATGGGTGCTGGGGAAGGGGCTGTGTCTGCCGGGGGTCTGGGTGTCAGGATCAGGTCCGGGGTGGGGGACACTCACCCATTCCAGCACCTTGATGAAGCCCAGGGGCTCCAGGAGGCGGCCCCAGCGCACCCCCCCCAGGACACGGTCCTGCAGGGAGAGAGAAGGGGCACCTAGAACCGGGGCCACCGGGGGCACCGGGAGCTGCTGCCGGGGACGGGGGGATTGCAACCGGGAGCAGGGGGGCTGCACCGGGGGAGCCGGGAGCTACCGGGGACTGCTCCGAGGGACCCGGGGGCTGCAGCCGGGAGACCTGGGGACTGCAACCGGGAGACCTGGGGGTTATTCCGAGGGGCTGCTCCGGGTGTGGGCGGCCACGGGGGACAGGAGGACTGCACCGGGGGACCGGGAGGGTTGCCCCGGAGGAGTGGAAGAGCCGCACCGGAGGACCGAGGGCTGCTCTGGGCGGTGGGGCTGCACCGAGGACCAAAAGGCTCCTTTGAAGGGCTGCACCGCCGGACCGGGGGGACCGCGCTGAGGAACCGGGGAGCTGCCCCGGGCGGCTGCAACGGGGAACCGGATTGCTGCACCGGCCACGGCACCAGAACGTGGGAAGGCTGCACCCGCAAACTGGGAGGCTGCACCGGGAATTACACGGGAGGGACCGGGAGTTGCACTGGGACACCGGGGGGGTCACACTGGGAACTGCACAGAGGGACCGGAGCTACGCCGGAGCCGTCCAGGGGTCCGCACCGGGAGCTGCCCCGGGCACCGGGGAGGCGGGGGTGACACCGGAGCCCTACCTGGAGCCGGGTGGGTTTGTCAGCGGTCGCGGGGGCACCGGACTCCGACATGGCCGGGCCGGGGGCGGTCGGTGCTGCCTCCGCCGCCCGCTGGGATCGCTCCGCTGTCAGAGCCGCCCCCGGACACCCCGCGGCCCCCGGGAGGGGCGGCCCCGCCCCCGGACACCCCCGGGACAGCCCCCCCCTCCCCCGGCTCCGGGCCGCCCCCGGGGCCCTCTGCCCAGCGCCGAGCCGGCCCCCTCGGGGGCGTCCGACCCCCCAGCGGGTCTCCCTGCGCTCCTCAGCCCTGGAGCGGCACAGGGGGAGCGGGGTGCAGCCTCCATGCCTCCTCGGTGGCCCCGGGCCTGCTCGCCCCGCCCACTCACGGCACAGGCTCTGCCCCTTACCGGCCACACCCTACCTGGTCACGCCCCTCAGCGCTGTGGGCGCTCACCTGGGCTCTGGCCACGCCCCCTTAGAATCATAGAGTCATAGAATCATCAGGTTGGAAAAGACCCACTGGATCATCGAGTCCAACCATTCCCATCAATCACTAATCCATGTCCCTCAGCACCTCGTCCACCCGTCCCTTAAACACCTCCAGGGAAGGTGCCCCTCCCTGGGCAGCCTCTGACAGTGCCCAATCACCCTTTCTGAGAAAAATATTTTCNATTCAAGGAGCGGTCTCACCAGTGATGAGTGCAGAGGGAGAAGAACCTCCCTGGCCCTGCTGGTCACACCGTTTCTGATTCAAGCCAAGATGCCATTGGCCTTCTTGGCCACCTGGGTCACTGCTGGCTCATGTTCAACCAACAGCCCCAGGTCCTTCTCCTCCAGGCATTTTCCAGCCAGACTTCTCCTAGTCTGGAGCTGCTCAGGGTTGTTGTGCCCCAAGTGCAGGACCTGCCATTTGGCCTTGTTAAACCTCGTGCTGTTGGTCTCAGCTCAGCAGCCCCCAGCCTGTTCAGAGCCCTTAGCGCTGGCCACGCCCCTTGCTCAGGCCACGCCTACATTAGTGCCGTGCCCCGCCCCAAAGCAGAGCAAACCCCCTCTTCTCTCTGGCCCCGCCCCTTCGTATATCTGCCACGCCCCCTAGTGGTGGGACTGTCCCATTTCGCTCTGGCCCCGCCTCCTTGTTCTGATCACGCCCTCAGGTCCCTTGCCTCGCCCCCTCCCCGGTGTCCAATTGGCTGGAGCGCGGGCGGGTCGGCCCAATGAGCTGGCTGCGCGCCCGGAAGGGGCGGGGCTCTTGCCGGAAGCGGCGGCTGAAGCAGCCGGCGAGGATAGAGTGGCGCTCGCGCCTCCGCCGCCCGTTCCGTCTCAGTCCTCCGCGCTGCTCCTCCTACCCCCGGCGCCCCCTGCTCTCGCCATGTTCCTCACACGCTCCGAGTACGACCGGTGAGTGCTGGCCCGCCACCGCCCCTCTCCCGCCACCCCTCCCCCTGGCCTGCGGCTGAGTCACGGGCCTGGCCCCGCCACCTCTCTCGCCAACCCTGTAGGCCCGGCCGCCGCGGGGCCGCACCGAGAGCCCCGCTGGACTCTGCACGAGCGCCTCCGCTCCTCCGTGTGCGGGTTCCCGCCCCGCCGGGCACTGGGGCGCTGCGGCAGCCTCCGAATCGGTTTTTTTTTTCCTTTAGGGTTTGTAAAGTGTCCGGTTCTGGTAGGTAAAAAGGGGACACACGTCCTATGCGAACAGGTTGTGCGGCCCCGGTGTGCAGGGAGGCTGCCTGCGGGCTTGTAAGGCTGTAATTGTCTTGCTAAATAGCTCCAAAATAAGGTGGCTTTGACCAAACCCTTTGGAGGTTTCGTGTGTGGATGGAGTCCCTGGCACAGCGCTTCTCTCGGCCACCAGCACAGTGAGGCTGGCAGGGAGGGCAGGGCCAGCCTCTGCTTTGCACAGTGGGAGTCAGGCTGGGGAGGTACGAGAGTGGGATGCAGTGAGAGATCCAAATGGGTCTGCACTGGTGAAACAAAACCCTGCTCTCTCCTGATGCTGAGAGAAGGCGTGCTGAGTGGAGTCCAAAGGCAACGTGCCTCCAGCATCCACGCTGGGAAGTCTGCCCTGGAAACAAACCTGCTCTTGAGCTGTAATGGGGCCTGCTGGCATTCCTTTTGTTCTCTTTTTCCATAAGCATCCTGAATCCAGCCTCTGAAAGCATCTACCGGGAGACTGATGGGCTCCAGTGAACTTGTACATTACCCGTCCCCTTCTTGTACATTACCTGTCCCAACTGGCATCACCCTTCATACCATCACTCCATGTTTCTGTCTTAGAATCATAGAATCATAGAATAACCAGGTTGGAAGGGACCCACTGGACCATCGAGTCCAACCATTCCCACCAAACACCAAACCATGCCCCTCAGCACCTCATCCACCTGTCTCCAAACCCTTCCAGGGAAGGTGACTCAACCCCCTCCCTGGGCAGCCTGTGATCATCATGATTTATGGACCAGCCACTCGCTCGCAGGTTGTTGCCTCTCCGAGCCCTCGTGCTGCAGATGGTCAGGCAGGTGGTGTCAGAGAATGCCTAAAATTCCTAAATTTCCTTTCTTTTCTCCATTTCTCCTCTCCATTTGTTTGCGCTCACCTAACAAAACACTGCAGTACCCACCAGATGCTTCGAATTCTGTGTTTTCCAGCTAAAGGGCGATGCTGATTGCGGGTTTAAAGTTACATGTCACATTCGGATGAAAAGACTCAAAGTCTTCCTCAAGCTCCCTGTCTTTTACACTGTCTCTGATGTTGTTCTTGCAGGGGTGTGAACACTTTTTCTCCGGAGGGGAGGCTGTTCCAAGTGGAGTATGCCATCGAGGCCATAAAGGTACTGTCAGCTCTATCTGGTCACCAAGCCGTGATGTTAAGGGCTCTTTCACCCGAAGCGTGGCTTAGCTCAGAAATAAAGCAGGCTGGTTCTGTTGTTTGGGTTCTGCAGTGAGGCAGGGTTTTGCTGGCTCCTGGCGAGGTACATGATGTCGAGCCTTTCCCCGTAGGAAAAAGCTATGGGAGCTCTTTGCCAGCCTTTCATCCACAGTTTAGAGCAGGAGAGTTGTGCAGCAGCGTGTGATTCCTTCCATCCAGCCAAACCTCCTGCAACTCGGCTCTTTAAGAGCTCTGGTCAGTGTTGTCAGGCTGCACCTGGAGTACTGCGTTCAGTTTTGGTCCCTGCTGCACAACAGAGATGCTAACAGGCTGGAAAGGGTCCAGAGAAGGTCATAGAATCATAGAATCACCAGGTTGGAAGAGACCCACCGGATCATTGAGTCCAACCATTCCTATCAAACACTAAACCATGTCCCTCAGGACCTCATCCACCCACACCTTAAACACCTCCAGGGAAGGCGAGTCAACCACCTTCTTGGGCAGCCTCTGCCAGTGCCCAATGACCCTTTCTGTGAAGAATTTTTTCCTTATGTCGAGCCTGAACCTCACCTGGCAGAGCTCGAGGCCATTCCCGCTTGTCCTGTCCCCTGTCCCTTGGGAGAAGAGCCCAGCTCCCTCCTCTCCACAACCTCCTTTCAGGTAGTTGGAGACAGCAATGAAGTCTCCCTTCAGCCTCCTCTTCTCCAGGCTAAACAACCCCAGCTCTCTGGGTCCTCTAAGATGATCAGAGAACTGGGGAACCTTCTATACAAAGTAAGGCTGAGAGAGCTGGGTTTGTTCAGCCTTCAGCAGAGAAGGCTTAGGGGAGACCTCATTACCGTTTACTGGTACATAAAGAACGTCTGCCAGGAGGTTCGTAGAATAGTTTGAGTTGGAAGGGACCTCAAAGCCCATCCAGTTCTGCCCTCCTGCCATGGGCAGGGACACCTCCCTCTGGATCAGGGGCTTCAAGCCCCATCCAACCTGACCTTGAACACCTCCAGGGATGGGGCAGCCACTGCTGCTCTGGGCAACTTGGTCCAGGGCCTAACTAATCTCATCGTGAAGAAATTCCTCCTTACACATAGTCTAAATCTGCCCTTCTCCAATTTATAGCCATCGCCCCTAGTCTTATCACTCCGTGCCTTTGTAAAAAGTTCTTCCTGAGCTTTCTTGTAGCCCCCTTCAGGTACTGGATGGAGAGTCCTTTTTACAAGGAGTCACATGGAGAAGACAAGGGGTGATGGGTGTAAGTTGCTCCTGGAGAGAGTTTGATTGGATTCCAGAAGGAAACGTTTCACCATGAGAACAGTTAAACATTGGAATGTTTTCCCCAGGGAAGCAGTGGATTTGTCTGCACTGGACACTTACAGGGCTCAGCTTGACAGGGTGCTGCGCTGTCTCATTTATCATAGAATCATAGAATAACCAGGTTGGAAAAGACCCACTGGATCATCAAGTCCAACCATTCCCATCAATCTCTAAACCATGTTCCTCAGGACCTTGTCCACCCATCCCTTAAACCCCTCCAGGGAAGGTGACTCAATCCCTGCCCTGGGCAGCCTCTGACACTGCCCAATGAACCTTTTTGTGAAAAATCTTTTCCTGATGTTCAGCCTAAACCTCCCCTGGTGGAGCTTGAGGTTGTTCCCTCTCGTCCTGTATGTCACCTAAAAAGGAAGGACCAGATGATCCTTGAGGTTCCTTCCAGCCTGGCATTCTTTGATTCTATTAAGAAGAATCAAAAGCCACCAACTTCACCCAAACACAGGGGAATGTTCCCCTCCCGGTCTCCCACCACCAATCTAACCCTAAACCAAAGGCTTAAAAATCCCAGAGTGGACACTTTTCCCTCACTGGGTCAAATTTCATTTTCAAGTGGAACATTCACTCTGTTGGATTATTAAAGGTAAAGATTCTTCTGTGCAAATCAACCCACCCCTGCAGAGCCCAGTGGCCTCTGGGGCACTGTGTGTTCTCAATTGGTAGATTATTCTTGTGGACACTGGGTGGTGATTGGGAATGAGTTTAAACTTGTGGGAAGTGGTCCAGTGGTGCGGGGAAGCAGCTCTGGGTGAGCCTGAGCTGGGCTGGGGAGGAGGAGGGTGCAGGCTGTACCTACCCTGTCTGGCATTAGCTCACTGGAACACTGCCTGAGTGAGGAGGCAGAAGGCAGTGACGTTCGGTAAGGTATTGGGACCCTCTCAGAAGGGTGTTGGTCACCATGCTGACAAATACACAAATTGCTGAGATTGGGAAAGACTTTTAACATCATTGAGTCCAACTGTAAATCCAACACTGCCAACTCCACCATTGAACCCTGTCCTTAAGCACATCTGCACAGCTTTTAAAACCCTCCAGGGATGGGGACTCCATTGTTGCCCTAGGCAGCTGGTTCCAATACTTCCATCATTCGTTCAGTGAAGGATGTTTTCCCAGTATCCAGTCTCAACCTCCCCTGGTGCAACTTGAGGCCGTTTCCTCTCATTCCCATCCCTTGTCTCTTGGGAGAAGAAACAAGTACACACCTAGCTCCAGCCTCCTTTCAGGAGCTGCAGAGAGCAATGAGGTCTCCCCTCAGCCTTCTCTTTTTCCAGACTAAACAGCCCCAGGTCCCTTAGCTGCTTCCCCTCCCCAGCTCCATTCCCTTTGCTCCAGCCCCTCAATGTCTTTCTTGGAGTGAGGAGCCCAAAACTGAACCCAGGATTTGACATGTGGCCTCCTCAGTGCTGAGCATGGAGGGATGATCCTTTCCCTGGTCAGTAGTAATCACACAGAAGCTTCCTGGCTTCTCCTTTCTGGATCAGCCCATACGCTTGTTGACAGAGTTTGTGCAGCTTAGTGGCTCTTGCAGCATGCTCTGTGTGATCCACCTACGTTAGGGGTGGAGGAGGAGTCTTTAATGAAAGTGTAACTTCATTAACAAAAGTACATCCAAAATGCCATTTAGAGTCCCTCCTTCCCTTGGGGTTTGTGTGGCTGTGACCAGCTTCGTGCTTAAATGATAGGAGGGTTGGACTGTGTCTGGAAGGAACCACATGTGCCTGTGACAGAGCTTCCCCTCTGCCAGGCCTGTGGTCTGGTCATCGGTGTAGCTACCTGGGGAAGCCTGCTGCTAAAATCAGCCTGATTTGGGTGTTTAGGGTTAGCATCTCCACACCGCAGGTTATTGTGGTAAATTCCCCTGTGTGGAAAAGCTGGGAGTGCGGGGAGCAAGGCTGCAGTGCTTGGGATCTGCACGCCCTTCGACGCTGTGGTGTCCTGCAGGAGCAGGGCAAAACTCGCTGCTGTGCAAAATGCTCTTGTTCCCATCATGAATCCGGTAGATCTGAGGACACCTGGGAGAAAAAGGGCTAATGGAAAGAAAAACGCCCAAGTCAGGAGTACGGATGCAATCACAATTAAGGCAATTGTGTGAAATCCTGCTTGCTTTAAAAACCAATTTCTGTCTTGCAAAGGAAGATTCGCAAGGCCTTTTAGTAAAAATGGGTGCTTGGGGAAATGCTTAATGATTTGTGCAACCCCGCTGGGTTCTGACCAACTCTTCAGATGGGAAGTAGCACGGGTTTAACTTTTCCATTCCCCTAGTTCAAGTTGTAACACTTTCAACTTGGTGTGCAAAGCCAGAGGGTCTTGCGTGCCGTGAGGTTTCTGTGCCAGAGATGCCTCCAAACCAAAACACCCACAAATAACCCAAGACAAAAGCTGTTTATTTATGCACCCTGCGTTGGGCACAGTGGTGGTAACGGCGTGGTGGTTTGCAGCTTGGTTCCACAGCTATCGGGATCCAGACCTCGGAGGGTGTCTGCCTGGCCGTGGAGAAGAGGATCACCTCCCCACTCATGGAACCCAGCAGCATCGAGAAGATTGTAGAGATCGATTCCCACATAGGTAAGGAGAAGAGCGCTTTGTTTGCCTCTCTAGGAGAGCACTTGGAAGCGTCCCTCAAGCACTGGAGACGTATATATGTAAGACAACTGTCCCCTGGGAGTGTGAGAAGCAGGATTTCTGGGCCAACCTTCCTTGCAAGCAGCTCAGCTGAGCTGAGTGAGAATGCTCATCTCTCCCAGTGAATGCTGGGTCCTGCTCACTAGTTTTCCAGGCTCCGGGCCAGCAGGACATAGTTACAGGAGCAGGAAGAGGCAGCTGAAGCACTCCTCCTGCCTTCATGACCTTCCTCATGAAAGCTCACCCCAAATTTAGATCTGAGAGGACAGGGAATTACTGCAAAAGGCTTGACTGGAGGCAGGTTTCTCCTGCAGCACTAATGTTGGCCTGTGCCCCTGCTCCAGCAGCTTCCTGTGCCATGAGGGCACCCATGGCAGGCTCCTTACCAAATATGTCGCCTCAAAAAGTGGGAGACCTCCAAAATACCCCTGTTGCTGATGACATGGGGCATGGAAGGACACCCCTTGCAATACCACCCCTTTTCCCCTGGAGCAGGATCTGTGCTGGGGGCTCCTGCTGCATCCCCTTCAGCTGTGGGGTAGCCAGCCCTCCCTGTGGAGGGGAGGGATGAGATCCCCTTCCAAGGAAATTGCTTCTCTTGGAAGGCCTCAAATGTGGCACCTTTAACCAGTTTGGGTTTGGGGTGGGGACAGGCGTGATGGAGAACTGGGCTGTGTACCTGCCCTTCAGCTGGGCGTCTGTCCTTGCTCTTGAGCAAATCTGTTTCAATCCCCTCCTCCTTCCCTGACCCCAGCAAGGTGCGGTGCTGCACTGCTGTGTGCTCCCATCCAGGGAACCACTCTGCCCTGCAGCCTTTCTTATGTCTCCATGGGCTTTGGGGAGTCTAGAGGAAGGTGGCCTTGTGACTAAGGGGTGAAATGACTTGTGTTTTCCCTCTCCCATTCCAGGCTGTGCCATGAGTGGCTTAATAGCTGATGCAAAGACTTTAATTGATAAAGCAAGAGTGGAGACTCAGGTGAGACTTGTGTTTCTCTTCAAATAATAAGGCTCAGGGACATCTGGGAAGTCTCTGGTATGGGAAGATGGTTACAGCAAAGGAGCCAGAATGGTGGGAGGCTGGTGGGGAGCGCAGCTTCCACTGTGCAGCTTTTGCAGAACAAAGAGGTGGAGGCTTCCCTGGGGTTTTTTTGGTGGGAATGCTATGTTAGGTTCTCCAGTGGTCTCAGCACCAGCAGCTCTGCTCCGGTGAACATCTAGGGCCCTGTGACTGACTTTGTCTTGATAAAAGACTGGTTATACTGCTTATATTTTTGACCCCTTAAATTTTCTCACTGCCTCTGGTCCTTGGAATCCCCAGGTGCAAATATCTCTGATGTGGTAAAGACTGTTTTATGGAGTGTGGCTACTTGCTGGCACTCCTCGTGCTTCTGGAGAACCAGATAACCCCATTGCTTTGGAAACAGATACTGAAATAAAGTGCTCTGGCTTTGCATTTTCCTGTTGGCATCCCAAAGGCCTAGGTATCCCAAGGTTTCTGGGGGATCCCTGCATAAGCTGCCAGCTCTTGTTCTGCACTTCTGCTCTCTTCCTGGTACATTCCTCTTGTGGCTGAATGGGCTGTGCCCCGGTGCCATCATCTCTGTGGCTTTGCAGGGCATCGCTCCAGCCCGCGGTGTGAATGGTCCAGGATTGTTGAAGTTTGGGAACAAGGTGATAATTTGAGCCTTTATTGCTTTTTTCCTGCAGAATCACTGGTTCACCTACAACGAAACCATGACGGTGGAGAGCGTGACGCAGGCTGTGTCCAACCTGGCGCTTCAGTTCGGGGAGGAGGACGCAGACCCAGGGGCAATGGTGCAGAGCTGGGGGGACTCAGGGTGGCGCAGGGGGCGCCCCTCTGACTTCACCCTCAGTCTTGCCCTAACCCCTCTGCTCCTTTCTCTTGCAGTCTCGTCCCTTTGGCGTGGCACTGCTTTTTGGAGGAGTTGATGAGAAGGGACCCCAGCTGTAAGTTCAGATCTTAGTCCAGCACAGTTCTAGGAAGAGATAAAATCTCCTAGGACCTTTTAATGAATGGATTCTGGGATTTCACTGAAACACTGGGGTTTATCCCGTTGCATACCTGATGTGTTTGTTAAAGCTTTTAAACCCTTCCATTCAAAGCATGGGTTGCAGCAGTGTGTGAGCACTGGCTGCTTCTTTGGGATTGGTGAGGATGCCTTGCCCCCGTGTGGGTTCCTGGACAGGAGGGAGGCGTTAAAGCTCTCCTCGTCCCAAGTTTATTCTTACCCTTCCCTAAAAGACTAGCAGAGCCACCAGTAACATAATATGTGGAGCCTGCTGTAACATTCCTCAGGGAGGTGGTGGAGTGCTTGTAACCTGAACTCCTGTGCTTCAAACACTTGGCCTCTGCTGGAGGTGGGAACGGCTCTGCAGAGCCAACCCAATAGGGTCTCCCCACGGCCCTCCTCCCAGGAGCAGCGCTGAAAACTTGCTGGGTTTATTAAACAAATAAGATAAGGGGGGAAATAAAAAGGAAAACAATTCTCCGAGTACAGAGGGCAGCATTGGGAGTGTGTAGCTCTCCTAGCTTACCAGCCCAATGTGGGTGTGCTGGCAAATCTGGCATTCCTCGAACTTTGGTCTCCTCCTCCTCCTCCTCTGCACGCCAGGAGGAGAGACCTGTGGCCGCTGGGTGTGAGGAGAGAGGCTGGGCGCTGCGAGGGGCTGCTGCCTGCTCTGCTCTGTCGCTGCAGAGGAGCCCTTGTTCTTCCTCAGCTCTGAACCATGCAGGATCTGGGGCTGGTGGGAAAGCCCTCGGGGTGCTGTGGTGCGGGATGGGGTGCAGTGACTGTTCACTCTCTCCCCTGTGTTGCTGCAGGTTTCACATGGACCCGTCAGGGACGTTTGTTCAGTGCGATGCCAGAGCTATTGGCTCTGCCTCCGAGGGTGCACAGAGCTCTCTGCAGGAGGTCTACCATAAGGTAAAAGGCTGGATTGGGGCTGACATTTCACGAGTCTAGAGGTACCTCACGACCTACAAGGATCTGCTCATCCTTTATGAGTGATTTGTAAGAATCTTGCCCTGTAGAGGAGGTGTGTAAGGTTGTCAGGGTGGGACTCAGTCCCTGGCAGTTGATCTCATAATTGGGTGTCGGTGCTGAGTTGCTGGATGAAGATCTCTGCGATGAGGAGTACTACAACCTGCAGCTCTCCATTAGGCTGCCGCTGCCACAGTGGTTCCATGGAACTGGAGACGTGTCTGAGATGCCAGTCTCTGCCTCTGGCAGGTGATAATTAAGCCCACGTCAGGAAGTCCTCTATAAATAATAGAACTGCTGTAGAAACACTGCCTGCTGGCATCAGGGCTCAGGATGGACGCAGCCTGAGCATAAGGAACTGAAGCAAGTGGCTTCATTTCACCCAGTTTGTTCAGCCAGTGAGGTTGATGGCTGTTATGCTGCAAATACTGGTCCCAGTTGATCTTAAATAGAAACTTTCTTTCCTCCAAGAGCAGGGAGCTGCCCGTTGTGTGTGGTAAGAACCCAAACACTGTGAGGACAAGCACAACTGATGGTGCTGAGTGCTCTAAGACTCACTTTGCTCACTAGCAGAATTGTCTGAGTTCTGAGCCCCAGGGCTTCTTTACCACCTTCCAAGTGCAGAGTTCCTGCAAATACCACTACTGTCACCCCAGACATTGCACAGGCCTCTGGCTCTGGATCCTCCTCATGCAAGGATTTATGCGATTAAAGCTCTTGCCAAGAGGGAGTCCGGCTTTTCGGAGCTCCCACTGGAGCTCGTTGTGGTGAACTGCTTGACAGACAGTGACTGGTGAAGGGAACCAGTTCCTTGTGCCCCGGTCCTGATAGGTTTATGTGTCCAGATTAGCAGTTCTTAAGCTTTGTAAAAAGTTATATGGAAGCAGAAAGTTACCATCCCTGCAATTGTCACTACCCTGCCTGAACAGCGTGCTTTGATCTCTTGTTGATACTGCAGATAACCTGATAAGCTTTTGAATTTTCTGCCAGTGACAGCTTAAAGGATTTGAGGGGAGCGGGAGGGAGAGCAGCGTGCTTTCGCAGCCCAAGGGGCAGTGCACAAGTTCTTGCTTGAGCGTCAGCAATGCAATTAATGAGTGGTTTGTTTTACAGTCAATGACGCTGAAAGAAGCAATCAAATCTTCCCTCGTCATCCTGAAACAAGTGATGGAGGAGAAGCTGAATGCAACCAACATTGAGGTAACTTCAGCTTGTTAGCAGCACATGGTTGTGGCCTGCGGCGCTTGGCGGGGAGCACAGCCTGTGCTCTGCAACCTTTGCTTCCTTGGCTACTGTGTTCAGTTCTGGGCCCCTCACCACAAGAAGGATGTTGAGGCTCTGGAGCGAGTCCAGAGAAGAGCAACAAAGCTAGGGAAGGGGCTGGAGAACAGGCCTGATGAGGAACGGCTGAGAGAGCTGGGGGTGTTTATCCTGGAGAAGAGGAGGCTGAGGGGNTGATTCTGTGATTGGTGCAAATCCTGCTGGCTGCGTAGGAAGCGTCTCAGCAGTGCCTTGCATTTTAAACACTCAGGTGAGAATGCTGCCTGCTTGCTTCCTGCAGAAGGTCTCCCTGTGCTGCTAGAGCAAGGAATGAGCTGGTGGAGCAGCTCAGGGCTTTGCCAGCCAGCCCTGCCGTTGGCTTGGGATGTTCTTGCTGCTCACAGTGCCTGTTGTGTGGCACATCAGAAAGGTTGGAGCTTGGTTTAGGCTTCTAGAGGAGTGCAGCCTGGCCTGTTTGCCTGGGTAATCCAAAAGTGCTGGCAGAAGTGATTCTCGTGGGACTCTGAACACGGGCTGGCGATGGGTGTGTGTGGAGCCCCTGCTGACCTTACCCAGCCCGAGTCAGCCAGTGGGAACCTGTTCTGCCAGCCAGATCATTTTTTCTTCCCCTGGATTTAGCCATTCTTTTTTTCCTGGGTACTTGTAATATTAGATGGAATGAAAATTATACAGCTTCTGGACTTGCTATATTCAGTCTTGGGGTGGTGCCAAAAATCTGTTGGACAGGAGGACCAAAGAGGTGAATCCTCCAGGAGCAAATGTGCTCCTCTAACCTCTGGCTTTTGCCCGCAGGCTCCAGAGCTCAGGTCGGTCCCAGCACTGGTGCTCTCGGGGTTCCCCACAGACATGGAGGTTCCTGTCCCCTCAAACCCTGCTCGTTAGAGTTGTAATGCTCCTTTTTAGGTAGCAAAGGTAAAAACCCCTCCAGATCACTAGTGATAATGGATATATGATGAGCAGGGCTGGCGTGTAGAGTTTGCTTCTATTTCTGGCGGGTTATGAGACACTAGACCTTTTCAAACCATGTTATTCCAGCTCCCGAGCTGCTCTCCTCCTGCTTTTCTCACATTTTTTTCCCCTGAACCGATGTCCCAAATGGCCCAAAAGTTTGCACCCCATTTTTTTATATGAAATACCACTGCTGGAGACCTTTCCTGAAGCGATTAACCTGCTTCCTTTGGGAGGAAAAGGGCCAGCAGCACGCTGAAAACAGAGAAACTGTCCAGGAGCAACGCTGGGCAACTGAAATCTGCTTCCCAGCTGCACTCCCATCCCACACCGATCGGTTCTTTCACCGTCAGCTTCAGGACTCTTCTGGAAGATACACAGTACAGTGTGAAGAAGCTGAGGCAGAGGAGCGTGTACAGTATCCTCATGTCATGTCCCCGTTTAACAGGGCTTAACTGTGCCTGGCAAAGCCTTGAACGCGTTGAGGAATCATGTCAGGGTTGAGTATGAGAAGAATGTGCTGAGGATTAAAAGGTCTCTATTGACTCAAGTCACCCTTATGGCTGAAAATCTGCTACCTGAAGTAGCTGCTCTGCTTTCTAGCCTTTTATTACAGAAGTTTATTTACTTTAGCCCCTTCCCTCTTTTTATGTGGGGTTTTCCACCTAGCAGCGAAGACAAAGATCAAAGTGTGATCATGGAGGAGCGAAATCTGTAGGCGGCAAAAGTCGGGAGCCTGTTATGCTTTAACATTAATCCCTTCTCCTGCAGCCTGTAAGGGAATAGTGGAACAAAGCTTTTCTTTGTAGGGAGAAGGTGTGTCACAGGTTTTGGTGTCTCTCGACTACCTGCTTGGGGTTTCAAGGTGCATATATGTGTGTGGCCAAGTTTGTTTAGGCCAGCATCCACACAGGTGATTCCCAGGGCCTAAAGTGGCATCTGTCAATGTCTGACTTGTCTGAGGGTGTCAGTGAACACCTGGGTTGTCAGGGGCTCTCAGGGTAAGTCTTGGGGATGTTTCTCCTGGAAACCCACTCCCTCTGTCCCAGAAGTGTGTTCTGACACCTTGTGCAGCTCTATGGGTTCTTCCAGTACTGAAATGGGCTCCAGGAAAGCTGGGGGAAGAGCGCTTGGTCTCAGGGAGTGTAGGAACAGGATGAGGGGTTTTCAGCTGAAAGAGGGGAGGTTGAGATGAGATCTTAGGAAGAAATGTTTTGCTGTGAGGGTGGGGAGGCCCTGGGCCGGGTTACCCAGAGCAGTGGTGGCTGCCCCATCCCTGGAGGAGTTCAAGGCCAAGTTGGATGGAGCTTTGAGACCCCTGATCCATGGCAGGGGTGGGACTGGGTGGGCTTTGAGTTCCCTTCCAACCCAAACCATTCCATGACTCTATGGGTCACCTTGCAAGAAGAGAAGCCAAGGAAAGGCTGTAGGATTTGCCAGGACTCTCTGCAGCTTTCCTTCAGTTTGCTGCAACCAAACACTGATCCCTGAAGAGTGAGGATGCCTGCTGGGGTGAGGGAGCCTGCAGGTGATCTGCAGCTTTCCGGCTTGCCTGCTGGCAGCAGCTCTGTGTCTCGGGCTCCCGTGCCCTCTGTGAGGTGGGAACGCTGGTCTCGCTTACATTCCTTCTCCAGTCTTGTGGTTCATCAAGTATCCCTTGTTCTGGTGCCCACCCTGAGCAGCGTCTCAGCTCTCTGCCCTGGCCGCTGCCTCCTTCTGCCTGTGGCAAAGGGGCAGGATGGACAGTGCTGTGCCCAGCGCCGTCCCCTCAGCTTTGCTGTGAAAGAGATCACTTTGACCTCTCTCACAGAGTGCCTGGCTGCCACGAGGTGCCCCGTGGCTTGCTCATTGTCTGTGTTTGGTGATCAGAAGGCAGGTTTGCCTCTGCCAGGGTTTCCCAGAGCTAATTCTTCAAGTGTTTTCTTCAAATGTGTGTTCCCACAGGGCACGTAATGGGCTGGGATCTACCCATGGCTGGTTCCGGGGGGAGAGGCACCCCTGACAGCAGCCAGAGCCGCCCCTCTCCAGGAGCATTTGAGGAAGGACTTGCATTAACGGGGCCTTTCTCCCAGCAGGCAGGAGCAGAGCCTCCCTCTTCCCAGCAGACGTTCCCTGCTGCTGCTACTATGAGGAGCCTGAGTCAATTAAAAGCTATTTCTGCTGCAGGCAGCTATTTTAGGGAATCAAAGAGCATGTTACGGGGTGGAATGATCTTGCTGGGCTGGCAGATCAGGCAGCTGAGAAGGAACAGCTGCTCCATCCGCTGTGCTGCTCTGTTCCCTGCCTCATGCCGTCACCTCACGCTTAACCCCTTGCTCCTTCTCTTTCAGCTTGCCACGGTGGAGCCCGGGATGAAGTTCCACATGTACACAAAAGAGGAGCTCGAAGAGGTCATCAAGGATATTTGAAACAGAGAAATTCCCTCAAAGGCTCATTTCCCTGATCAAAGCAAAGTGACCCTCGGTTCCTTCCAGTACCCGTGGTTTTATTTTCCAGCAGCATCTGTAATTGCTCTTCCTAGAAGGCTCTGGAGGTTTTTTTACAGTTTCTGTACATAAACTGATCTCTACAGTACGACGAAATGAGAATAAATCATTTTGTTACTCTATCCTGGGTTCCTCATCGTGGAGGACTGGATTGGGGGGGTCATTTAGAGGTAAAACCAGGGTAACATCTGCTGCTTAAATCATTGTGGGTGAGGCGGCGCCTGCCAGGCTTGCGGAGCTGCCTGCGCCATCTGGCTCTGTGCCATCTGTCTGGTGCCACACTCCCATTAGCTGTGGCAGTAGCAAGTCTCCCTCTCGTGGAGAGCATGGTGATATCACATCGGGAGATCTCTAGAATTTCATGCGTCTTGAAAAACGTTCCATTCTTAGATCTGCGCGTACCTCTTCAGTGCATTCCTCCAGGCCTTCTCTAGTGTTTGTTGTCCGTAGTGGCTTGCCTGAGGCTCCGATTCCTTCCCAGGGAAGAAATCTATAACCAGGCTTGGGCTTGTGTTTCTTTCTAATGGAATTAGATTAATTTTTTTAGATTAATTAAGCCTGCTTAATTCTGAGCATGGTCTCGTCCTGACCAACAAATGTCTGTTCCGCTTCACGGGGCCTGTGGCTTTTTTGCCTTGTTCTCCAGCCACCATCTCTGTCCTTGTCCTCAGAATAGTGTCGGAGAATGGCAGATCAGTCTGGTAACAGAATAAGCTGAGATTAGCAAAGTATTTTCCTCCAAAATCGGGCCTGCTTGGTGAGTGCAGTGCAGGGGCTGGGGAGCCACTTCGGTGCCACCCTGTGAGTGTTGGCAGGTGGCGGTGGCAGCTCCGCTTTGTCCTGTTTTGAGGAATTACAGTCTCACCCTGACCAAACCCATGTTTGTTGTGGAAGGGCCGGCCGTGGCCTGTGCTGCGCCCCCATTTCCCTGGTAAGTGGGGTCATTACCAGTGTTCATGTTGTGCTGGAATGAGGAACTTTCCTCTCGGTTCAGTGCTGGGAACTGTGTGCCAGCGGATGTTTTGCCCTTTGGCAAAGCCAAACATTTGCTGCGGCTTATCTCCCACCTGCCAGCCTCCACCTTCTGTGGAAAGGAAAATCCCAATCCTATTAATTTTTTCCTTTCTTGCCATCCCAGACAGATGCAGGAAGGGAAACCAGGTTGTTGTGGCTGGACAATCCGTCCTTGGATAACCTCAGTTTTCAGAATAACCAAGTGCCTTCCTCTCAAGAGCTCCTGCTGTGAGTTTTCCCTCTGCATAACAGCCTAGAGGAAATAAATTGGATCATCTGGCAGTGCCAGGGATCCTGGCAGGGGCTGGATTTTTCCACAGGTGTAAGAGCAAACACAACANCACTGGAAGCTGCTCTAACGTCACCCCAGGGCCTTCTCCAGGCTGAACAACCCCAACTCTCAGCCTGTCCTCATAGCAGAGGTGCTGAGTGACTTTACCCTTTAGGGACCCCTTCCTTGTAGCCTAAACCCAGGGAAACAAGCCCGAGTTTTGCTCTGCCTGCATGGTTTCTGCCACTCCTCATCCCTATCGTGGATCTGAGGCTGAGACGCGGGCGGC
The DNA here is from genome assembly GCA_013389865.1 of Piaya cayana. Lineage (NCBI taxonomy): Eukaryota > Metazoa > Chordata > Aves > Cuculiformes > Coccyzidae > Piaya > Piaya cayana. The sequence continues at coordinate 18,266 of WAAB01013372.1, read as the reverse complement.
TCTGGCGTGGGAGCTCCCCTGTCCTGAATATCCAGCAGGCCAGGATGACATCCAGGGCACCACCCGGCGTGAAACCGCCCCAGAAGTGAAACTAGGGCTGCTATCAGCTGCTGGCTATCTGGAAGGTGTAATTATCTTTAACGTGCTTCAGCACTTTGTATCATCTCAGAGCTCTGTCGCGTTCCCTCCTCCTTTGGGAAGGAGCCTGATGGGTGTCTCAGCCGGAGTAAACCACCCTGTCCTCCTGAGAGCCGGGCTGTTCCAGGAGGCAGTGCTCCTTCCAGGCTTGTTTGTGTCCCAAGAAACACAAAAAGCTAATTCTTCCACACGCTATGCTCAGGCAGAAAATGGTCCTTTTATGCCCTGCCCTCATCACATGGTTTGCTGGTGGCAACATCACGCAAGCGGCCTCTTGGTAAGTGAAAATTGAGGCTTTGTGCTCCTTATCTGATCTCTCTTGGCAAGGGAGAGGCTTAGGCTCTTTCCAGAGAGCGATCACAGCGAATGGCAGGAGTATGAGGAGAGCTGGTGTTTGATGCCTGCCCCTTTGCTGTCGGTCACGCATCAGACTTCTTCTGGGGAGAGGAGGGAAAAAAAAGGTGGAAGTATGACACAGCAGTTTCTCACAACATTCTGCTATGGAAACTGTCAGCCTCTGGCCTGGACAGGTGCACAGCTCTCTCCTGAGTGGAAAACTGGTTGAATGACCAGACCCAGAGAGTGGTGGGAAATGGTGTTAAATCCAGCTGGAGGCCAGTCACAAGTGGTGTACCCAGGGCTCAGTGCTGGGTCCAGCCCTGTTCAATGTCTTCATCAATGACCTGGATGAAGGCATCGAGTGCTCCCTGAGCAAGTTTG
>WAAB01013372.1:0-15021 GCA_013389865.1 Piaya cayana | reverse complement strand
CCCAGGAAGGAGGTTGAGTCACCTTCCCTGGAGGGGTTTAAGGGACAGGTGGATTTGGTGCTGAGGGACGTGGTTTATTGATTGGTGGGAATGGTTGGATTCAATGATCCAGTGGGTCTCTTCCAACCTGGTGATTCTATGATTCTATGACCTGGCCTGAGGAGTGAGCACTGTGCCCGCTTCGCACCCCCAGTGCCTCGGCAAGGACAGGCAGACAGAGGCACACGCTGTTCAGGACAGATGGACAGACACACCCCGCCCCAACCGGCACCCTGTGGTCTGGGCTGATGGAGTGATGGACACGCACCTGCTCGCCCCAGTTCTGGGTGGGCAGGGGGGTTGGAGGAGGGATGGGGACAGACAGACAGACAGACCTATCCCCCTTACGTCCTGTGGGATGGATGGACTGAGAGACATACCCTGGGATGGGCAGGCAAGCAGACATTGNGGGGTCGGGACAGAGACAGACAGACAGACCTATCCCGCTTACGTCCTGTGGGATGGATGGACTGAGAGACATACCCTGGGATGGGCAGGCAGGTAGACATCACCTTCCTTGGATCCCCTGGGACAGATGGGCAGACATTCCCCCTCCTCACATTCTCTGGATGGACAGAGAGATGCTGCTCCCCTGTGCCCACTGGGCTGGGACTGATGGACGTTCCCCTAAGAGGGACAGACAGACACTGGCCTGACCACCCCCTCTCAGCGGGGAGCAGACCTTCCCCCCCTGCTCCCCCAGACAGACAGTGGGCAGGGGGGCAGCACAGACAGACGGACACAGGGCACTGGGGATCCTGACCTTGGTGGGCGTTGAACGTTAACCTGGGGCTGGAGCTGCTGGAGGCAAGATCCGTGGGAGATCTGTTCTGGATCCGTGCTGGGATCTGTACGGGATCCGTGCCAGGCTCCGGTGGCCCTTGGCTTTGCCTGGCTGGTTGCCACTGGGTGGCTTTGCCAGCCCGGTTTGGCCACTCCTGTCACTACTCGGGTTGCCACTTAACCCTCCTTTCCCCGTTTCCCCCCAGTTAGGAGGTACCTCCCCCCCAGAGCGGGCTGTGGGGATGGTGGGGACACCTCCAGTGTCCCCAACCACTGCCAGCCTTGTCGTCCCCCCCCCAGCCCTGCCCAGAGCTGGAGGGGTTCAGAGCTGACCTTGCCCTGTTTCTGGGGGTTCAGAGCTAACCCTGCCTGGTTTGGGGTAGGGGCGTGTCTCTGGGCTGACCCTGCCCAGTCTGGGGGCATCTCTGGGCTGACCCTGCTTGGTTTGGGGGGGATTCAGAGCTGACCCTGCCTGGTTTGGGGGGGGTGTCTCTGGGCTGACCCTGCCAGTTTGGGGGGGTCCAGTGTCACCTCCGTGTCTCTCTCTCTCTCTCTCAGTGCGTCTTCGATGACCTCAGTGGCTCCGTGTCTCTCTCCTGGGTGGGCGACAGCACCGGGGTGAGTGCTGGGGGGCTCCCGGGGGGCTGCCCCGTTGTGGGGGCGGGGGCATTAGTGGCCCCTCTCCTGCCTGGGAGGCTGTGGGGTTGGGGGACCTGGAGCTGGGATGGGGATGGAGGCGGGGGGACACCTGGGAAGGGGGCACTGGGGAGAGGGGGAGGCCTGGGGAGGGGGGACGGAGAGTGCCTGGTGAAGGAGGGGGTGCTGGGAAAGGGGGTTCACTGGGGAGGGGGTGCTGGGGAGAGGGGTTCCCTTCTCCCTGGCTGTGGGGGTGGGCAGGTGCCTGGCTGTGACCCCTCCTTTCCCTGCCCAGGTCATCCTGGTGCTGACGACGTTCCAAGTGCCGCTGGTGATCATGAGCTTCGGGCAGTCCAAGCTCTACCGCAGGTGAGCCCCCTCCTCTCCCTGGCTGCGGGGAACCCCTGGTACCCTAGGGAGCCCCACCCTGTCCCCCCCTAAACCCCCTCCTAATCACGGCGCTGCAATTCCTCCCTTCCAGCGAGGACTATGGTAAAACCTTCAAGGACATCACCGGCCTCATCAACAACACCTTCATCCGCACGGAATTTGGCATGGCCATCGGCCCCGAGAACTCGGGCAAGGTGGGAGGGGGAAGCTACCAGCCAGCCCCCAGCTCTGCAACCAGCAGCGCCCCCAGTCTGGGGGTCGTGGGGGTCTTTCTTGAGGCTGAACTTCCCCCTTCCCTGCCCCCAGGTCATCCTGACAGGCGACGTCTCCGGTGGCAGCCGAGGGGGCAGGATCTTCCGCTCGTCTGATTTTGCCAAGAACTTTGTCCAGACGGATTTGCCCTTCCACCCGCTGGTGCAGATCACCTACCACCCCCAGAACTCTGACCTCCTGCTCGCCCTCAGCACCGAGGTGAGGTCCGGGGGAAGCAGGATGAGACCCTGGCAGGGGATGGTGGAGCTTCCCGGTGGTGCTTCCCCATGGATCAGCCGGGTTGGGGCTGTGTGTCCTGTACCCCCTGTACTTGGAGGATGCGTGTGGCACCAGGAGGCAGGGGGACGTGGTTGGAGGAATCGTGAATTTGCTTGAAGGTAGGGAGGATCTGCGGAGGGATCTGGACAGGCTGGATCCATGGGGAGACCAGCAGGGTGGGGTTCGACCAGGCCAAGTGCCAGGTCCTGCATTTAGGACACAAGAACCCCATGCAGCTCCAGGCTTGGGGAGGCTGGAAAGCTGCCTGGAGAAAAAGGGCCTGGGGGTGTTCAGCAGCAGCAGCTGAACATGAGCCAGCAGTGGCCCAGGTGCCCATGAAGGCCAGTGGCATCCTGGCTTGGATCAGCCATGGGGTGGCCGGCAGGAGCAGGGAAGGGATCATCCCCCTTGTGAGGCCACAGCTTGAATCCTGGGTTCAGTTTTGAGCCCCTCACTACAAGAAGGACATTGAGGGGGTGGAGCTCATCCAGGGAAGAGGAATGGAGCTGGGGAAGGGTCTGGAGAACAGGTTTTACAAGGAGCAGCTGAGGTACCTGGGGTTGTTTAGCCTGGAGAAGACAAGGCTGAGGGGAGACCTCATTGCTGTCTACAACTGCCTGAAAGGAGGTTGTGCGGTGGGTTTTGGTCTGTGCTCCCAAGTGACAGGTGACAGGAGAGAGGGGATGGCCTGAAGTTGTGCCAGGGCAAATTCAGATTGGACACCAGGAAAAGCATCTTCCCCGAAAGGGCTCTCGGGCACTGGCAGAGGCTACCCAGGGAGGTGATGGAGTCCCTATCCCTGGAGGGGTTTTACAGATGGGTGGGTGCAGGGATCTGGGACAGATACGGTTTGACTTGATAATCTCAAAGGTCATGTCCCACCTAGCGATTCTATGATTTGCAGCCCCAGAATTGCAGGGTGTGGAGCAGCTGGGGGTGGAGGACTGTAGACCATAACCAGCCTCTGGGCTCTTACAGAACGGCCTCTGGATCTCCAAGGATTTTGGGGAGAACTGGGAAGAGATTCACAAAGCCGTCTGTCTGGCGAAGTGGTGAGTGGCCACCTACTTGGAGCAGGGGGCAGATAATTTGGGGGGAGCAGGTGATTTGCAGCCTGAGCAGGCAGGGGGAGATCCCAGCCAAACCCCTTGGAGCGCTGGGGTGAAGGTGTGGGTGGTGGCAACCTGGACAACCGTGTCCCACTTGCTTTTATGTGTGTATCCCCCATCCTTTCTCTTACCTAGGGGTGCGAATGACACCATCTTCTTTACCACCTACCTGAACAACTCCTGCAGTAAGTTCTTCATCTTTAATCGTGGCTCCATCGCTTGTGGAGAGCTGTGGGGAAACTTCCAGCTGGGAATACTTAGAGCTGGGACACTGGGGCTGGATGTATTGGGCTGTATTGGGACTGAGGAGGGGATACATGGCTCCAGCGACCGCTGACGAAGCTGGAGGCAGCTCTGGGCTCGTTAATCCACTGTCCCTTCTTCTTAAGAAGCTGATCTGGGGTTACTGGAGCTAAAGAAAACCTCCGACTTCGGCAAAGCCTTCAAGGTCATCGGCACCAAGATTTACTCCTTTGGACTGGGAGGACGCTTTCTTTTCGCTTCCGTCATGACAGAGAAGGTCCTTGTTCCATTCCCTGGTAGCTCATCCCTGCCTGCAGCTCTCCCCAGCGTCTCCTCCCTCTCCCTGCGAGGAGGATGAAGGGTGACGATGCTTTGGTTCCCCAGGGTACCACGAGGCGCATTCATGTCTCACTTGACCAAGGCGAGACCTGGAACATGGCCCAGCTCCCCTCTGTCAGCCACGAGCAGTTTTACTCCATCCTTGCTGCTAACGATGACCTGGTGTTCATGCACGTGGATGAGCCGGGTGGTGAGTGGGACCAAGGGGTCCTGTCCCCTACATCCTGGGGCTGGAGACAACCGGAAGGGTCTCTGCAGCCAGCACGGTAGCTCCTCACCTGAACACGGGGCTCCCCACTCAGCAGTAGCTCTGCTGTGCCTTGGAGGAAGGACTTTCTCATTAAGTCATTGCTAATTAGAGGCTGCTTGCTCCAGTTTGTGGTTTACAGAGACTGTTTGGCAGAACGTGGAGGGTTTTCCCTCTTCCTGAGCAGGCTGGGGGTTTGCTGGTGCCAGTGCCGGGCTGCGGTGGCCCCGCAGGAGTGACCTCTCCCCTGCTACTCACTGTTGTCTCTATGTCCCCCTCGCAGACACAGGGTTTGGCACCATCTACACCTCCGATGACCGCGGCATTGTCTACTCCAAGTCTTTGGAGCGGCACCTCTACACCACCACTGGCGGGGAGACCGACTTCACCAATGTCACCTCATTACGTGGCATCTACATCACCAGCGTCCTCTCTGAAGGTGGGCAGCCATGTCTCCGTCCCTCCAACCTGAAGCTGGTGTCGGGATTCCCCAGGGATGGGTTCTATGTCCTGGAAGCAGCTGGAGGGGAGCGTGAGCCCTGTGCAGGTGGATGAGGATGTACTGTACCTCCTCCTGACCCCACTGACTCTTCTTTCTCCTCTCACCAGACAACTCCATCCAGTCCGTGATCACCTTTGACCGTGGTGGGGAGTGGGTGCCGCTGAGGAAACCCAAAAACACCACCTGCGACTCCACGGCCAAGAGCAAGGAAGAGGTGGGTCTATCCCTGGGGGTTGCCAGTGCTGTTTCCCTGGGTGTCTCCTGTCTTGCCTCTGCCGAGGAGATGCCTGGGGGTGAGTGATTCCATCCTGCATCCCTGCCAGAGATGCTGAGGGCACGGGACCAGTCATGCGTGGGCTGTAGGTTATGGGCCCTGAACAGGCTGGGGGAGGCCTGGGATGCTCCCCAGCACCCACTGGGAGTTGATGGGTGAATCCTCCCTCCTTTCCTGTTCCCCACGGCTCCTGAACGGGTTCTCCTCTTGCGCTTGCAGTGCAGCCTCCACATCCACGCCTCCTACAGCATCTCCCAGAAGCTGAACGTCCCCATGGCTCCGCTCTCGGAGCCCAACGCTGTCGGCATCATCATCGCCCACGGTACCGAGCTGCACTGGGGAGGGTGGTGGGGACAGAGCCTACGTCTCATAGAATCCCAGAATTACTGAGAGTGGAAAAGACCATTAAGATCATTTGAGTCCAACTGTAAACCTCGCACTGCCAACTCTGCTACTGAACCCTGTCCCTTAGCACGTCTTCATGGCTTTTAAATTCCTCCAGAGATGACGACTCCACCACTGCCCTGGGCAGCCTCTGCCAGTGCTTGGCAACCCTTTCCAGACAAGGTATTTTTCCCAATATCCAGTCAAAACCTACCCTGGTGCAACTTGAGGCCATTTTCTCTTGTCCCATCACTTGTCACTTGGGAGAAGAGACCAAAACCCACCTGGTTCCAGTCTCCTTTCAGGAGTTGCAGAGAGTGATGCGGGCTCCCCTCAGCCACCTCCAGACAAAACAGCCCCAGGTCCCTTGTCTGCTCCCAGAACCCCTGGGCTCCAGACCCTTCCCCAACTCTTTTCCCCTTCTCTGGATGCGTTCCAGCCCTTCAATGTCCTTCTTGGACTGAGGGGCCCAGACCTCAAAACTGAACCCAGGATTCAAGGTGCAACCTCACCTTGAGCCAGGGGTTGATTCTTTCCCTACTCCTGCTGACCACCCCATGGCTGATCCAAGCCACGATACTGTTGACCTTTTGGCCACCTGCGGCACCGCTGGCTCATGTTCAGCTGCTGTCAGGCAGCACCCCCAGGGCCTTTTCCGCTGGGTGGCTTCCAGCTGCTCTTTCCCAAGCCTGGAGCTGCCCAGGTTGTTGTGACCCAAGTGCAGGACCTGACACTGAGCCTAGTTGAACCTCGTCCCGCTGGCCTCAGCCATCACTCCAGCCTGTCCAGAGCCTCCCTGCCCTCAAGCAGATCGATGGTTTTATGGTCGAACTTGATCTTAAAGATCTTTTTGAACCTGAACGATCCTGTGAGCACTCCCACCCAACTCGATGTCATCTGTACTCGGCACTGGTGAGACCAAACCTCGAATCTTGTGTTCAGTTCTGGCCCCTCAGCACAAGAAGGATGTTGAGGCTCTGGAGCGAGTCCAGAGAAGAGCAACGAAGCTGGGGAAGGGGCTGGAGAACAGGCCTGATGAGGAACGGCTGAGAGAGCTGGTGGTGTTTATCCTGGAGAAGAGGAGGCTGAGAGGAGACCTCATTGCTCTCTCCAACTGCCTGAAAGGAGGTTGTGAAGAGAAGGGAGCTGGGCTCTTCTCCCAAGTGCCAGGGGACAGGATGAGAGGGAATGGCCTCAAGCTCCACCAGGGGAGGTTCAGGCTGGACATTAGGAAAAAATATTTCCTGTAAAGGGTCATTGGGCACTGTCAGAGGCTGCCCAGAGAGGGAGTTGAGTCACTTTCCCTGGAGGGGTTTGAGGGACAGGTGGATGAGGCACTGAGGGGCATGGTTTAGTGATTGATGGGAATGGTTGGACTCAATGATCCAGTGGATCCTTTCCAACCTGGTGATTCTATGATTCTGTGATCTCCAGCTGGTCTGAGAGTGCACAGATCCCTCATCCAGACCATAAAGAGATTAAGCCAAATTGGCCCCAGAACAGAGCACTGGAGACATGGCTTGTGGCTGGATTTGTGTGTCACCCCTCCCCTGACACTGTCCTTTGTCACAGGGAGTGTTGGGGGGGCCATCTCGGTGATGAGCCCTGACGTCTACATCTCGGACGACGGGGGCTACACGTGGGCGCGGATGCTGGAGGGGCCGCACCACTACGCCATCCTTGACTCAGGCGGTCTCATCGTCGCCATCGAGCACACCATCCAACCCGTCAACGTCATCGAGTAGGTGCACACTTCCCTTATGGCTCTAGCAGTGGGGTCTTCAAGCTAAAGGGGAGCAAGGGGTGATGGAGACGGCCGTCCCGTGCTGCCCCGGTGCTGACTGACCCCTCACGTGCCAGGTTCTCCACAGACGAGGGGCAGTGCTGGTACAAGTACACTTTCTCCAAGGAGCCCATCTTCTTCACGGGCCTAGCATCAGAGCCAGGCGCACGCTCCATGAACGTCAGCATCTGGGGCTTCCGTGGGAGCTTCCTCTCCCGCAAGTGGGTCTCTTACACCATCGACTTCAGCGAGCTGCTCAGCAGGAACTGTGAGTGCTCTGGGGCTGGGCACAACCAGGGCTGGGGACAACAAGGCCTGGTCTGGCGATAACAAGGGCTGGCGATAGGGGACAGCCAGGTCTGGGGACAACTGAGGCAGAGCTGGAAACAAGCAGAGCTGGGGACAGCCAGGTCTGGGGACAACTGAGGCAGAGCTGGAAACAAGCAGAGCTGGGGACAGCCAGGTCTGGGGACAACTGGAACTGGGCTGGGGAGTCACTCTCTCCAGAAGCGCTTGGTGCGGGTGCTATTCACTGAGTCTCTCCCAGGGACTGTGACCCTTTGTCCTCACCCTGGGGACAGTGTGACGGGGTGAGTGGTTGGCGTTCCCACACTCTGCTTGTGGTGGTGCTGGGCTGCTCCTACCAAGCACCGTGGCGAGGCTGCGCTGTCCCCAGGGTCCCCTCGCGGGCTGTCCCACTGAGCTCCATCCCACTGCAGGCGAGGACAAGGACTACACCATCTGGCTAGCGCACTCCAGCGACCCGAGCGACCCCAGTGACGGCTGCATCCTGGGGTACAAGGAGCAATACCGGCGTCTCCGCAAGTCCTCAGTGTGCCAGAACGGCCGGGACTACGTGGTGACCAAGCAGCCGTCCATCTGTCCCTGCACGCTGGAGGATTTCCTCTGGTAGCCTCCATCCTCCCATCTCCCACCTTCTCCCCCCTGTTTGGAGACAGATGTCCCATTCCTTTGGCCTGAGCCAGGTCTCAGCTCCTTTTCTCCTTCTTCCTGCAGCGATTTTGGCTACTACCGCCCAGAGAACCAGTCGGAGTGTGTGGAGCAGCCAGAGCTGAAGGGACACGACCTGGAATTCTGCCTCTACGGCAGACAAGAGCTGCTCAAGACCAGCGGGTAAAGCTTGACCAGTGTCAACACTGGAGCCAGGGTCGAGGAGGAACAGGATAGAATCCCCAAATCCTCAGGAATCCTTTACCCTGCATCGAACAGGGACACATTCTGCCCTGTCACCTTGGGTTGGGTCTGATCATGGAATCATGGAATGCTTTGGGTTGGAAGAGTTCCAGTTCCACCCCTGCCATGCGCAGGGACACCTCCCACTGGATCAGGGGCTCCGAGCCCCATCCAACCTGGCCTTGAACCCCTCCAGGGATGGGGCAGCCACCACTGCTCTGGGCAACAAGGGTCTCCCCACCCTCACAGCAAAACATTTCTCCCTAAGATCTCATCTCAGTCTTCCCTCTTTCAGCTGAAAACCGTTCCCCCTTGTCCTTTCGTCCCTGATCAAGAGCCGCTCCCCAGCTCTCCTGTAGACTGTGGTCTCTGAGAAGCTGTTGTGGGAGCTGTTGGGGTCACCAGGCATCACCTCTCCTCTTCCAGGTATCGGAAAATCCCTGGGGACAAGTGTTCAGGAGGGGAGAACCCAAGCCGTAAGGAAACGGACATGAAGAAGAAATGCACCAGCAACTTCCTCAATCCGAGCCAGCTGGTAGGTGACAGTGACAGTGGCCGGGTGTGATGACAGCAGCCGGACACGATGATGCCATCTCCTGCCGGTACCCCTGGAACAAGTTTCTTAGCTTGTATTGGGCAGGACGGTGGTGCTGAAATCTGCCTGGGGCCTCTTTCCTGCCTGAATCTGGGCTGGGTGCTGTGGGGACCTCATGGCTTTTGTCCCCTGGGTGCTGCGTGTGTTTTGAGGGCTCTTCAGCTCCAGATGTTTCCTCCTCTCCCCACAGACAGCATCCACCAGCTCCACCCCCATCATCCTGGCCGTGGTGGCTGTGCTGCTCGTCACCGCCGTGGCCGGAGTCCTCATTGTCAAGAAATACGTCTGCGGGGGCAGGTGAGGAGGGGATGTCGTGGCTGAGGATCCTCCACACCACAGGGCAGGGATGACGCTGTCCATGACTGGCCTCGAGCTCCACCAGGGGAGATTTAGGCTGGACATTAGGAAAAAAAAATTCATGGAAGGGGGGATTGGGCACTGGAACAGGCTGCCCAGGGAGGGGGTTGAGTCACCTTCCCTGGAGGGGTTTAAGGGACGGGTGGACGAGGTGCTGAGGGACATGGATTAGTGACTGATGGGAAGGGTTGGACTCGATGATCCAGTGCTGTCTCTTCCAACCTGGTGATTCTATGATTCTATGACTGACACAGAACTATAGGGAGCTCTTGAGGCCAAAGAGGCCCCACAGAGGCCAACTGGAGAGCTGGGCAACAACCAACCCCATGGTGTTTAACAAGAGCAAGAGCTGGGTTTTGCATCTGGGATGTGGTGACCCTGGACAGACTGGGGGAGAGAGGCTGGAGAGAAGCCCTGCAGAAAGGCATCTGGGGTTCTGGTTAATGGCAAGTTGACCATGAGCCAACAGGGCCCTGGTAGCCAAGGGGGCGGCCATGTCCTGGATGCATCCAGCACAACATCTCCAGCCAGCAATGGAGGGATTGTTCCAGTGCTCCACCACCCTCTGGATGAGGGACCTTTTCCTAATGTCCAACCTAAACTTCCCTTGGTGCATCTTCCTGCCACTCCCTCGGGTCCTGGTGTTGGGATTGTCCTACTCTGTCCTACTCTGCTCTCCACCTTGAGCACTGGGGGCAGTTTTGGGTTCCACAGGATAAAAAGGATCTAGAGCTACTGGAGAGTGTCCGGAGGATGGCATGGAGTTAAGGAAGGGTTTAGAGGTTAAGCATGTGAGGAGTGGATGAAGTCACTGAGTCTGTCCAGCCTGGAGAAGAGGAGGCTCATTGTCCTCTGCAGCTTCCTCACACGGGGAGGAGGAGAAGCAGGCTATGAGCTCTTCTCTCTGGTAACCAATGATAGCACCCGAGGCAACAGCAGGAAGATGCTGGGGACAGTTAGGTTGGACATTAGGAGAAGGTTCTTCACGCAGAGGGTGGTGGAGCACTCGAACATCTCCCCAGGGAAGCAATCAAATATTCTAGAAGCATTCAGCCAGTGTCCTCAGCCCGTGGTCTGAGTACTGGGGTGTCCTGTGCAGGGGTAGGAGTTGGACTCGGGGATCCTTGGGGTTCCCTTCCAACTCCTGTCAGGGAGGCTGAGGGGAGACCTCATTGCTCTCTCCAACTCCCTGAAAGGAGGTTGTGGAGAGGAGGGAGCTGGGCTCTTCTCCCAAGTGCCAGGGGACAGGATGAGAGGGAATGGCCTCAAGCTCCACCAGGGGAGGTTCAGGCTGGACATTAGGAAATAATTTTTTATGGAAAATGTCCTTGGACAGTGGAACAGGCTGCCCAGGGAGAGGGTGGAGTCCCCATCCCTTGGAGGGGTTTAACAGATGAGTGGATGAGGTGCTCAGGGATCTGGTTTAGAAGTGGACAGGTATGGTTAGAGTAGATTATCTCAAAGGTCTTTTCCAACCAGGTGATTCCACAGGACAGTGACTCTGTACTTCCAGGCTTCTTGGCAAAGCCCCTTCCCTGGGCTGCCCTGGTGGCCTGTGTGTCCCGGTGCTGCCATCGCCAAGGCCGAGCGGGTCTAGGGGCTTTGCCAGAGGTTGGGGCAGTGCAGTGATGTCCCCCCTCCCTCTCTGCTCCCACCAGGTTCCTGGTCCATCGCTACTCTGTCCTCCGGCAGCATGCGGAGGCCAACGGCATCGAGGGGATGGAGGCGCTGGACCCCGGCCCCCCAGCCACCAAAGTGGGCTACCACGATGACTCTGACGAGGTGAGTGCGGGGATCCTTTGTCCCCCACCATGAGGACAAACCCCACGTTGGCCCTTCTGGGGAAACTGAAGGTGACAATCCCATCTCTCCCCAGGACCTCTTGGAGTAGCGGCACAGCAGTGCTGAGGCAGGGGACAGCGTCACAGCGGGGACACTGCCACCTCCACCACACAGGCAGAACCCCCCCTGCGCCCACAGGCCCCCACCTGCTCCAGCCGGGGACCGCTTCGCTGCTGCCAGGGGGGTCGCACGCAGAGGTTTAACTTAACTCCGCTTTAATACTTCCTTCCAGCGTGGGGAGTGTGTGTGGGTGGTGGCTCTTAGGGTCTTTTATTTGGTTTATTTTTCCCTTTTCTGGGCTGTTTTATTTTTGTTCCTGGAGTGGCCCCTGAACCAACCCCCCCTGATGGTAGCATCATCCCTAGGGGGAAGCGGGGAGCCCCGTGGGGTCACTGCTGCTGGGGGTGCTCGGGGTGCAGCAGCCAGACTCCCTGCAGCCTCCGCTTTCCTTCTCCAACCCCCACCCCGAGCCTCCTAGCTAGGTGGGGGGGTCCCCATAGCCCTGGGATTCCAGCCTGGCTCTGCCCCCCCACTTTCCCTGGGGCTGGCCTTGGCCAAGGGAACGCAGCAATAATGAATTAAAGCTTGAAGTGTTTTAACGAGGGGCTGGGGTAGGGGGGGCCACAGCCCTGATCCCCCCTCTCAGCCGGCAGCGGTGCAGGCAGGATGGGGGTGTTGAGAGCAGCCCCCGTGCGTGGGGTGCCTCCCCCCTCCAAGGTCCCAGCACTGTTACGGTCTCCTTACACTGGATCTCCCCTTTATTTTAGGGGGGGTGGGCTGCACCCCCCTGGCAGCCTCCAGCTCTGGGCTGAGGGGCGGGGGCTTTATGTGACCCACCCCCTCCCCCTTCCTCTATCCAGCTGGGTTGGGGGGTGCAGGGGGTGCAGAGCAACATCCCCCCCACCCCCTGGCTATCGAACAGGGCGATGCTGTCACCACTCGCGGCCTCCGCTCTTGTCCCCAGGGGCTCTGCAAACCCTGCTGCCCTCCCCCCCTGCCATAGACAACCCCCCCGCCCCCAATGCCAGCAGGAGGGAGGGGGGGGCACAGCCCCAGCACCTCTTGCATGTGCTTCAGCATCCCCATGGGGCTTGCCTGGGGACAGGGACGCAGCGTAACCCCCCCCAAACTAAAAGCCATAGCCCTGTGCCCCCACCTCGAGTCCCCCCCCACCCCTGACCTGGCTTGAGGAGGCGGGGGGGTGCGCAGAGTCCTGTAAATAAACCTGAATGTGTAATGACTTTGTACTGGTATTTTTCTGTATATTTGCAATATTTGGGTTCTTAGAAATAAAGCCAAAACGGACCCTGTGTGCCCTGATCTGTGTCGGGGGAGGAGTTGGAGTCGGGGGGGGGGTGTCACCCCTTGAGTGGGGGGCAATGCTGGAGGGGGGAGACCCGGGGGTGGCAGTAATTAAAAAGACTATCATTTATTCCAGTTTAAGGCAACTTGAATCAACCACAGCAGAGGCACACGTGACACCGAGGAGGGGGCACGACTATGCACGTAGAAAAGTGAAGGTGTGGGGGACACAAAAAAAGGACTTAGAACCCCCCCCCCACCTTTGGGAGCAGCCGGATGGGGGATGGCTCTGAGTCTGGGGGGGGCAGCATGCGTCACCCAGGGCCTGGGGAGGGGACAGGGATGCTCCCAGTGTCACTGACCAGGGAGGACACCACCCCATTTCTGTGCTCAAGGAGTTGGGGGCTGGGACACCCCCACCTCTTTAATTTTTTGGGGGTGTGGGGGTGTCAGGATCTGACCCTCAGCACCAGTCCAGGGGGTGCTGGGATGGGGACAAACCAAATCTTGGTCCCAGCTGGATGGGGGGAGGCCACCATGGCCGTGGATGCTCGGCCGGTGGCAGGAAAGGCGCCTCCATCCCCAACCCCCCTCCTCAGGGATCCCCAAAAAGGGGACTTATGGGGTAATTTTGGGGGTCAGGGTGCCCTCCTGGCACCACGGCCAAGGATGCTCGGCCAATGCCAGTGAAGGCACCTCCATCAGCACCCCCCAGGGACCCCAGAAAAGGGGGTTTTGGAGACTCAGGGTTGATTTATACAGTCAAGGGCGATTTTGGGGGTGGGTGGAGATTTTTGGGGGTCAGGGGTGATTTATGGAGGTAGGGTTGCCCCTTCCTGGCACCGTGGCCAAGGATGCTTGGCCAGGGTCAGCACAGGCTGCCCCCACCCCCCACCCCAGGGACCCCAGAAAAGTCGATTTATGGGGCCAAGGGTGATTTTGGGGGTGCCCCCCAGGTCCCAGGCAGGGTCCTGCCGCCTTTTGTTCCTTACAAAAGGAAATAGGGCTCCCAGGGCCTGGGGCGGGAGACACCGATGGGGGCTCAGGGCTGGGGAGGGCATGGGGGGCCGGAGGTTTCGGGGCTGGGGGGTGTGGGCTGGGGTTTGATGCCTCGCGCCTTCATGTAGGAGATGAACTGGTCGGGGATCTCGGCCAGGACGTCCTTGGCCAGACGCGCCATGCTGAGCACCGCACTGCCCCCCCCCTCCACGTAATCACGGAACGGGACGAACTGGGGGGACAAGGTGGGGGGACAGTGGCATTGGGGGGGCGGAGGCTGCACCCCTAGGGCCCAGGGCATGGCCGTTCCTCCCCATCCCTATGTCCCAGCATGTCCCCACATCCCAGTGTGGCCCCAGGTCCCTGTGTCCCCAAACACCAGGGTATCCCCAAACATCAATGTATCCTCACGTCTGAGTTTGTCTCCAAACCCTAATGTGTCCCCAAACCCTAGTGTGTCCCCAGATCCTTGTGTGTCCCCAGGTCCCTGTGTGTCCCCAAACCCCAGTGTGTCCCCAAATCCCAGTGTCTCCCCAAGCCTCAGTGTGTCCCCAGGTCCCTGTGTGTCCCCAGGTCCCTGTGTGTCCCCAAACCCCAGTGTGTCCCCAAACCTGTGTGTCCCCAAACCGCAGTGTGTCCCCAGGTCCCTCTGTGTCCCCAAACCCCAGTGTGTCTCTGGGTCCCTGTGTGTCCCCACCAGTGTGTCCCCAAACTCCAGTGTGTCCCCGGGTCCCTGCGTGTCCCCACACCCCGCTGTGTCCCTCTCTGAAGCCCCTTGCCCCACAGCACACCTTGCCCCATCGTGTCCCGACATCCCAGTTCCCCCCACCCCAGTCTCCATCCACCCCCACATCCAGGGTACATCCCTTTTTCCCAGCACAACCCTCCCCATGTCCCAGTGCACTCACCCCAAGTCCCAGTCCATCCCCACCCCTTCATGCTGGGACCAGTCACTGCACCCCATGAGCAGCGAGGCTGATTTGGGGTGCCTGGGGGTGGGGTCCCCACCGTGCCATGCTGGGCTGGGGGGTCCCTGATCCCTGCCGGTGTGTGTGGGGGGGGTTGGTACCTGCACAATGTCTCGCTCGGCCACTTTGCCCCGGGAGGAGATGCGGATGTCATCGCCGTCCAGCTCCACCATCGCTGGGGGGGCGTTGAGCAGCGGTTGGGACCCCTTTAGCCCTCCCTGACCCAACCCCAGAATGGGAGCAGGGCTGGTTCATCAGGGCTAAATACCGGGGGAGAGCTTTAATTTGCCTTCGCTGGGGGAGCGGGGCTGGGGGGGGCCTGCCCTTCTTCCCCCATAAACACCATCCAAAGCCCTAACGACGCCTCCGCTCACACCCGCACACGCACCAGCGTGCGGCAAAGCCTGCTGCGCCCTGACAAGATTAATTCTTATTTCCCTGGTGGTGAAAGGCAGCTGAGCATCCCTCCCACCCCCCAGCCTCGCCCCACAGTGTCCCCAGAGC
>WAAB01013371.1:430519-553588 GCA_013389865.1 Piaya cayana | reverse complement strand
TGATTCTATGATTCTTCAGCAAATCTCTGAGCTACAGATTACCAAATGCTGGAACACATACAGGGAAGTGTTTCTGGAAGGTCTATGTTTTTTACATCCTTTCTGAAGTATCTCCTACTGCCTGCTGGCAGAGGCAGGAGAAGGGGCTTGGCATATTTTTGGGATAACTTTCATTAGCTGCCCTTGTATTTTTAAGAATGAATCAGAGGGGTTTCAAGAAGGTCTGTGCTTCTGCAGGTAAAAACTGCTGTGTGATTGACGTCCTCTCCACTTTCATGCTGAGAATTTGTTTTGTGTGTCATTGTATCCTACACAGTGATGGAAAAAACCCTTAGGAATTAGAAACTGCTGAAACCAAATAATAGCTTAATAACATGAGCGTTTTTCTACCAATGAATTTCAGGGATGTGTAGATACATTGTTTTTTTTATTTCCACCCCAGATCAACAATAAGGCCAAGCATAAGGTCCTGATTTTGGGTCAGGATAATCCCAAATACAAATACAGGCTGACTGGAAAATGGGTTGAGAGCAGTCTTGAAGAGAAGGACTTCTGGATGCTGGTTGATGAGAAGTTCAACACAAGCTGGCAATGTGTGCTTGCAGCCCAGAAAGCCAACCATATCCCAGGCTGCATCAAAAGAAGTGTGATCAGCAGGTCGAGGGAGGTGATTCTGCCCCTCTACTCATGAGACCCCGCCTGAGGTACTGCATTTAGTTGTGGAGACCTCAGCACAAGAAGGATGTGAATCTGTTTGAGTGACTCCCAGAGGATGGCCACAAAGGCGACTAGGGGGTTAGAGCCCCTCCTATATGAGTACAGGCTGAGAGAGTTGGGTTTTTGCAGCCCAGAGAAGAGAAAGCTCCAGGGAGGCCATAGTGCAGCCTTCCAGTACTTAAAGGGGGCTACAGAAAAGCCAGGGAGGGGCTCTTTCTCAGGGAATACAATGACAGGACGAGAGGAAACAATTCTGAGCTAAAAGAGGGAGATTTAGCTTATATATAATGAACTATTTCCAGTGAGGGTAGTGAGGAAAAGGTTGCCCAGAGAAGTCATGGATGCCCCCTCCCTGGACATGTGCAAGACCAGGCTGGATGAAGCTATGAGCAACTTGATCTATTTGAAGGTGTCCTTGCCCATGGCAGGCAGGGCACAACCGGATTGTCTTTGAGGCCCCTTCCTACACAAATCATTCTATGGTTCTCTAATACTCTATAGAACACCCCAGAAATGAGAAAAGCTGCCACCAGGTTTTCTACTAGGCTGTGTCTCCCCAGTAGCCTGTTTGATGTCTCTGTTTTCCTACTAATGGTCTGAGGCCATTTCTTCACCTCCAAATTTCTTGGTATATGACTCTTTGTTCCTTTTTCCCTTGCAGTTGCTGCACTTTCAGGTAGTCCACTTACCTCTTTCTTACTCTTTGGAAAAAACAGAGAAAATTGTTGATCTTTTATCCTGCTTCAGTATCCACAAAGCCTGGATGGTGTGCCAGCCTGGAGACTGAAATGGCAGTTTGGCCTCACACTTCAGGGTTTCCAAAGAATCTGAGTCCAGCCACTTGCACCCAGGAAAGACAAGGTGGCCTGTCTGAGACCATGATGTCAGCCCATAACTCTAACAGCCTTTCTGAGTTGTATTTGGCTGGTTGCGGAAGAAGCTTTAACCATAAATTGAGACCAAATAAAATGCATTGCAACAAAAATAAAGTGACTAGTGATTCTGATTTTGCAAGGTATTTATCTCCTGTTATAGGGGCCTCGAGCATTTTCATGCTGGCATTTCTTGGGAAAAAAGCTACCATTTGCTACTGTTATCTTGCTTGTTACGAGTGCTGGGTTTTTTCCCCAGTATGAACACAGTTTAATTTTATGTCTGTTTGGGAGTCTGAGAGTCCAACAAAAATAAATTGCAATTAAAAATTGCAATTAAATACTCAAGATTTCAACAATCAGATGTAATTTTATTAGCAGTCCCTCTCAACTAAATTTCTGCTCTGCAAGAGGGATTCTCACTTACTCTATGCATATGCAATTATGTATGAGAATCAGTTACAATATATTTCACACAGATTTAATCCTTCATGTTTCCCCAAAAATGAAAATACAGGAAATCCCCAACATAGCATCTCTTCATAACGTGTTAGTCACTAGAATGAACCAAAGTTTGTTCAGAAATATTAAAAAAACCCATTTCAGTCCAGCATGAACCAAAACTCTGTGCACACCAACAGCACTAGCTGGAGTCACTTTCCCATTCACTGCATATGTAACACACGAATGTTACTTCTGCACCTCTTTGCTAATTGCCAAATATAGGGAATGAATCTGCTAATGTACCATTTTCTTAATGCTATTTAGTTTTTATATTTTCTTTAGTAATTCCCCTCTCTCTTGGAGATCCTATTAGCCAAAAAAGGTACTGGGAATATCATATGTTTAGAATACAAGATGTTATTAGAATATCCTATCACATTATTTTCAGAGGCTGATGTTTGATTCCTAAGCATATTTATTGGGATCCTCATAAAGTTTTAGCAAAATTACTCTTCAGCACCCTTCATGTTTTCCTTGTCCCACAATACTCTTTGCTTGCTTTCCCTCTTCAGGTCTATCAATCATCCTATTTAAATAAAAGGATTTTTTTCTGTGTAACCCATTTGAGCTGCTTGTCTTCCTTTGGTCCCTGGCATGAGAAATCTGGGATGTTACTGACCTCTTTTTGAGAGTGTACTCTTTTAGTATTGCTGCTCTAGCAACCCATACCATAGGCTTGCCAAAGCTGCTATTCCAGTGACACTGATATTGGTAAACTTTTTTTTTCTCTAGAAAGAAACTATAGGAAAAAAAGAACATCCTCTAAAGCCTACCTCAACATGATTTTTTTTTTCCTTTCTTCTGAGTTGAAAGAGTTAGTTGAAATTCTCACTTTTTTGAAAAGAAAAAAATCACTTTTGTTTTTTACAAAATTGATTTTTTTTCTTAATTTTTGCTGGTTTGTTTGATTGTTAAGACAGTTCTGCACACTGTTGGCGGATGAATCTTCAGTGGAAACTACCACGATTTAAAGTTCAATGAGGTCATATATTGATAAGGCATAAGTNAAAAAAATCACATTTTTTTTTACAAAATTGAAATTTTTTCTTAATTTTTGCTGTTTTGTTTGATTGTTAAGACAGTTCTGCCCACTATTGGTGGATGAATCTTCAGTGGAAACTACCACAATTTAAAGTTCAATGAGGTCATATATTGATAAGGTGTAAGTGTATTTATCAATTGGATGCCAACAAAACCAGTCACCCAGGCAAGGTCTGAAATTACTCAAATTGCCTTTGAATTAAAGCAGTACAGACCTTTTCAGGTATAGCTCACCACTAACACAACTCTATGTATGCTTGACCAATCTTCAGGACTTACTGTTGATATGGAAGAGGGAACTGAACAGGTCACTTCAAAGCCTTGAATTTGATGTCCGAAAGTTTTCTTGAGCCCATTAAAAATGATGTGGATATTAAACTGGATTTTTTCCAGCACCAAAACAAATCATGTTGTAAGCAGGTCTGGCAATAGATCCTTCAGACATTTCAAGTATTGTTTAGGAAATTCAGTATTTTTTATAATTTTTATGTTTTATATTTTTCATCAAGTATGTTAGGCTATTTGTGCCCTTGTAATTGTACTGGCAACTTGTAGTTATAACACCTTATCCTGAGAATCTTAATGCTATAGGTTTCAAAATGAATGAGTTAATTTAGAAACGATTATATTAATCTATAGAAACTTCTTTTCCCTTGGGAAATATGCAATCTGTTTGGGGTAGCCAAATTGTCTATCTCTATAAAGCGAGGCCTAATTATGTGTGTGGGTGAAGTTATAATAAAATATTTTTTTAAAATATGTGATTGTTTTTCTTCATACAATTCTTATTATAGTCAAGTGGTCTGATAATAGAATGAGAAGTACTATTACAGGAAATTTCCTACCCATAGTTAACGTTTGGCTTTAGACACAAACTGTCCATGACTATATTCTGTTGGATGGCTCTGCATGTTTTTGGTAGAACTCCATATGGAGATTAAGTTGCAAAACAAAACATTTTGAATGAAACATATTTATTTATTTATTTATTTAACCCTAATGTTAAGCAAAGTTAAATGTTTCAAAATGTAATCTCTCTAGAATTATCTGACCTTTGTGCCTCCTATAACACTTAACAGAAATAATTAATAACAATGACAACAAAAAATAATTGCTTTCCAGATGAGTCTTCCATTGTGATCCTATATTTCAAAGTATTCGTCATGATAGATGTACCTATAGCCTTAATTTCTCCAGATCTGACTGCATTAAATTATATCTGTTCCACAAAGATCTCACTGATTATCAGTCAGTGGCTGAGAATTTCCCTGGCATGAATAGGACTATCCATGTGCTTAATCTCGTTTGTGAGTATTTGTGAAATGAGCAACTTAACTGTTTCAGCTTGGCTTGAATTTACAGTTAATGCTAACACCTACAAGCTGTAATCAGTACTTGTTCCTGGAAATTTAAATTAAAGAAAATACTACACACTTTACAAATAACATCTGTCTTAAATCTTGTAAAATTAAATCTACCCTTCAGTTCTAGAGCAAATTTAGTATTTTTCCCACTTACTTTTGTTATTCAGACTCCCTATCAAACAAAGAAGACACAATGAGTTATCTTGCTTCAGACTGCATAAAAGCAAGCTACATCTATTTAATATGCCTCCTAGTATGCCTGATTTGCTTTTCTAGGCAGATCTAACATTTAGCATCTCATTTTTAATTTATAGTAAAAGGATATTTTTACTCCTTTATCTTTTGATAGATTTAACACTGTGTCCTTCATAATTTAGTACTCTGTAACCTCACTGTTGAACCATTTGTGGGTCCTGCAGTTTAATCATAATACACTAACAAGAATACTATAATGAAGCCAACTGATGTCCTAGAAAAAGTCTTACAACAGTGAGTCTATGTAAAGAATACACACTTCAGCTGTTGCCACTTCTCTTGTTGAATTCAGCATATTCTCCTCCAAGGTTATTTGATTTTGAGCAGATAGAGTGCAGTCCAGTTAATTGTCCATATAAAACATCCTAATTTCTTGGATAGAAAGAGTGAGCTTTCATCATAATGCATTCATACAGTAAATGAGACAGAAAATGAACTCAGCAAAAATTATCTTGTGCCTTCCCAGGTTGTTCCTCTAAAATTTCTATACTGACAACACCAATCTTGTCAGCCTGTGCTTTTTACTGTTAGACCTTGACCTGAAATGAAGATGAAGACATTTCAGATTTGTACAGCATTTATTCTTATATTTGTAAGAATGTGTATTGCTGTGATCTGCATTTTCTCTTGGGCAAACAAAACAGAGATTCACATGCTAAGTATGTCTGAGACTGAATTTCCTAATTCAGCAATGACCTTAAGATATCTGCAATTAGATTTGGTATTCTGGTCCAGTTACAAGATGACTTTCTAGTTCTTCAAAGCAGGATGATGCCTTGTTGAATGTCTAACAAATAATTCTATGTTCTTTCCATTCAGTGTGATCTTCTGTGCTGTGGCTGTCTTCCCGCACACAAAGATCATCTAGAGTATTGTATCCTGAGTGCTCATACAAACAAGAAGTAGCTGGAATATTGTATACTGAGTATAAGAAACGGCAAGTAGCAACAAGTAGAACGGATCCTTGAAGGTGTCCTAAGTTCACTTTAGCCTCACTTAGAATTTCCTCCACAGTGGATGGAATTTTATAACCAGCACAAATACCAGTCCTTTTCTGCTCACCTTGGCTTTGCCTACACCATAATAACAAATAAAATTATGATGCACTTGCTTCAGTTGTTCTTTTTTCTCTTGTGTGCAACACACCAGAAAACTGTCAAGTGTTTCCCTAATGAGTTGTGAAATTATTTCGATCAGGTTTATACAGGCAAAACCACAACTTGTGTCTGTTAGTGAAACACTCTGGACAAATTAAAATTATTTTTAAATGTGTTAGGCAGTAGAGTTTAGTAAAGAATGTGATCCCTCCACTAAGGTGCCTGGGAAATGCTATTCGAGAGCAAGCACAAGACTTTAAAAGGACAAATGTTTTCACTTGGGATGGAAAATTTAAGATAAGGTACATATTTTTCATTCAAATATTCTGAAAAAAAAAGAATTGTCTAATTAATAGCGTATACATTAAATCAAATCCATAGGCTTATTACAGGCAAATTTTTCTAGACACATATGTTTTGAGATTATTCTGGTTTTTGAGTTCTCAATGACATTTTTGTGAATGAAGCAGCATTTAAATCACCAAACAAAACATGGAGCAAAAACTGAACACTGGATCAGTCCTACAAGACACAAGCATCTTATTTGTTTTTTTTCTCATAGTACAGCATAACTTTGTAAATTGTAAAAACCGTACAGTAAAAAATATGTAAAATTTCCATTACTATAAATTTTTTAGATTTTTTATTAGCAATGTAAGCTTTTTTGTTGTGATATTTTAGGTGAGAGTAAAAGTTTTAATGTTAAAAAGAGGCAAATGTTTTCCTTTTACTTAGTAAGTATTAAATACTTTTTAAACCATTATTATATATTTACCTGTGTTTTTTCTCATGATGGTAAGGTGCATTGAAGAAGCTAGTAGGTAGGAATCTTAGTTTTTCATTCTTCTTCAAAAACGGAATAACTATTCATGACCCACAGGAAATCCAGAATGTGTTGTGAGGAACAGTGCTTCTGGTAGCCAAGACAACAGGATTGAAGGGGGACCTCACATAAGTCAGTATGCTAATAGGGAAATGATAGGTAATGATTTATCACACTGAGATCAAATAAAACATTTGGCTTATTAAAAAAGAAACATTCCAATTGAGGTTAAATAATTTATTAAAAATATTTTAATCAAGGGAAAGTTTACTAGAAATGTTTTGATTTTACCAGACAGGGGTTAAATTACTGAGGTTTTAAGAGGAATTGTCCTGGTTTATGGGAACCAGCAGATCATTCCCACCAAGAATTCCCGAAGAATTTCCACCAAGAATTCTTTGTAACTCTGAAAAATCTGAACCCTGTGTCCTTTGGTTTCAGGCTTTCAACCCTGTTTCCCCTTCCTCAGACTTTAACTATAACTTTGGAATAATTTGCATCCAGCTAAGCAAATGCTTTGGACACTGAGGGCATGTTGTGTTTTGCATAGAGAAGCATCTGGAGCAAGAGATAAACCTATGTTGCAACACAATGTTGTCCTGAGGGAATAGACTCCATTGCTTGACAATGTTTTTCACTCTTGCTAAGGCACCACTTTCTGACACTTAGCTTTCATCACATTTGGTGTACCGTGGGTTTCTTTGTATTTGGTATGGGGAGGAAACTTTTTATAAAGGAACAATAACATCAAGAATCATCGGGCACAATCATACCAGTGTAATTCTTGCACAGCAGCAAGCTTAATGATTCACTGTATCTCCTGCCAAATGCTTTGAATCTATGTGAAGCAAGCAGGAACAGTAACGTTGTCCTAGTTTTGTCCTAGAACATTCCTCTTGCTGTCAGTGCTCCACGGCATCTTTTGAAATCTCAGGTTAACAGAGCCAGCACAAGCCACAGTGTTTCACACTTGCTCTAGGCTTCTGGGGTATTTGAACAATCATGATTCCTGTGCTGGGTACGTTTTGCATAACTCTTGCAAGTACCTGTTTTGTGTCTCCACATTTTGTACTCATTGTTTGACAGTCAGTTATAAGACCAAAGCATAAATGAAGAAACTTTCAGCACATGCACAGCTAACAGAACTGGAGTGAATGTAACACGTCTTTGTGTTATTGAACCCAGATGTGAGTCTTATTGCACGAGAATTCTGACCAAAGTTTTGCTGCAGGCATAATCCCTTAACCTAATTCTAATTCTCAGAGGAGAGCACAACCACGCTGAGATCCTTTAAAAATTACCAGGATGGTCTCCTCTGCTGTTTTGATCCCCCACCCTTGCTCTCCATGGTGGTTCTCTCACCAGTTATTTATAGTCTCTTTCCTAGGCTAGGCTAGGGTTCCTGCTACCTCTTCAGTAGTAACACCATTCTCCCTCAAAGATCCACTACTTTTCTGTCTCTCACAGCTCTGAGTCACAGCTCCCTCAGGAGGAAAGTGGGAACCAGCTACATGCGCAGGGCAGGCAGGCAGACAAGTCAGGCAACTATCACCTACAGAGTTGAACATATTTTAAATCAAGAGGTTAAACACTCTCATCATCACATCCTGCACTCTCAGCACAAAGAAAGATGGTAGTTTCAGCATTGCATCAGCATAATTCATAACTATCTAATCTATCTTTAAGGAAAATTGTGTCTCTCCAGACTCATCCTAGAGAATGGGAGTGGGTGGGAAGGAAGTATTTGCTGCTCATTTTGTGATCGCCATGAAGCTTTTAGGTTCAATTAAGATAAAGAAAAGGATTATAAGAGCAAACAACATCCACTCATGCTCAGTCTTTTTATTTCATTCAGCTCTGTGAAATCCCACAGGAGCATATAAAGGGTTTAAAAGAAGGATGAAGAGGCAGGAGAAAGCAAGGCAGGGCACATCAGTATATTTGATAGTTACCTGTACCCGTAAGACCATTGTGGCAGGGATTGAAAGCATGTCAGGGCCTGTGGTAGGGGAAGATGAGAAAAGACAGAAAGAAATCAGCCTTCGACATCTGATAATAGGAGATACTGTGTTTCCCTTCCATCATGATACACAATCATAAAACTATTAGTTGAAGTCAGCAAGTTAGCTGTTCCGGGTGCTGCAGCAGCCAGGATGGATGTTGCCACCCAGACAAAGCCTCAGTGGGCACATGCACTACCCAGACCCTGGGCTGCAGGCAGTGCCCCCCTCTCACACCAGCTTACATCACCAGTACCAGCATCCCTCGTGGAAGATGTGCTTACAGGAGGGAACTCCTTCACTTGGTGGGAGAGCTAAGGGAGGAGGTAACTAGACTGAGGACTATCAGGGAGTGTGAGAGGGAGATAGATCAGTGGAGCAGTGCCCTCTCACAAACTCAGCAGGCTGCCCGAGCTAGCGCAGCTGTGTACCACCCACCTGCCAACTGCAAGATTGAGGGGAAAAAAAGATGGAGAGTGGCAGGAAGTTCCTGCCTGGCACAGGAAGCCTGTTGTCCCTGCTCAGACAACAAACACCCGTGCAGAATAAATATGAAACTTTGCAAGTGGAATCCATACCCACAGTCGAAAAGGATGGCTCCCACAGTCTAGAAACATTCCCTAGGCTGCACCATCCTCAAACGTACATCAAAACATCCTCTGAGAAAAAGAAGAGGAGAGTGNCATGCTTGTCTCCTAGGGGTACTAAAATCCTCACTAAAAATCTAGCAGGGCTCATAAATAGAGCTTCAAACTAGATGTGAAGGGTGAGGAGGACAAAGTCAGGCTAGTCAGGAATAAGCCTGGAAGAGGAACTCCAGTGCCTGAGAGATGATGTGCTGGCAAGGACAACCAGTATGTCACCACAGAGCAAGTAGGGGTGAGTACATCTGATGACAGAAAGGATGAAACTGGCATTGATGGGTTAGATATTCCAAGCACCAGTCAATTGGGAATGAACATTATTGCCTTTATGAGGGATGAAGATCCGCCAGACCAGCTGAAGAGTATTTACACCAATGCATGCAACATAGGCAATAAGCAGAAGTTGGAAGTTATTGTAGGGCAAGGAGACTATGGCATAGTTGCAATCATGGAAATGTGGTGGGATGACTCCTATAACTGGAGTGCAGCTATGTTGAGGTATAAAGTCTTCAGGTAGGACAGGAAGGGTAGAAGAGGTGGTGGGGTTGCCGGTAGCCCTCTATGTTAGACAGTGCTTTGGTACCTTCAAGCTTGATTATGGTGATGATGGGATTGAGTGCCTGTGGGTTAAAATCAGAGAAGCTCACAAGAAGTCAGATATTGTAATGAGAGCCTGTTACAGACCACCCCACCAAGAAGAAGCAGCTGATGAGCTCTTCTATAAACAGCTGGGAGTAGTCTCAAGNCTGGAGTGCATGGAAGACAACTTCCTCACACAACTGATAAGTGAACCGACAAGGGAAGGCTCCCTCCTGGACCTGCTGTTTGCGAACAGAGAAGTATTTATTGGTTGATAGGAATGGTTGGACTTGATGATCCAGTGGGTCTTTTCCAACCTAGTGATTCTGTGACATCTAAAGGTCATCTGGTCCAATGTCCCTCCTCAATCAGGGTCACGTAGAGCTGTTTGTACAGGACCATCTGCAGTTAGATTTTGAGTATCTCCAAGGATGGAGACTCCACAACATCTCCAGGCAACCTTTGCTAGTGTTCAAGCACCCTCATGGTGAAAAGAATTCTCCATATATTCAAGTATAATTTCCTATTTTTCTGTTTCTATCTGTTGCTTTTTGTCCTGTCGCTGAACACCACTGAGAAGAATCTAGTTCACTTATCTTCATTCCCTCTCATCAGGAATTTATCTACATAGAAAGGGGGCTTTTTCTTATCCTGGTGGAACAGTCCCAGCCCTCTCAGCTTCACTTTGTACAAAAGATGCCCCAAGCCAGGCAGAAGGCCAGGTTGGCTGAGCAGGGATATTTTTCTAGAACTTAGGCAAAAAATAAAATTGTATGGATAACTGAAGCAAGGACAGGTGACTCAGAGAGATGTTGTTCACTAGTGTAAGGAGAAAATTCATGTGATCACAGTTCAATTAGAGATAAAACTGGCCAGCACTGTGAAGGACAACAAAAGGAGATTTTTAAAACACATTAACAGCAAAAGGAGGATCAGAGATAACATTGGTCCATTACTTTATGAGGTCAGTCACCTTACAAATAGTGAAGAAGATGAAGCAGAGACATTTAATGCCTTCCCCACCTCTATCTTTAACATTAGCGATGGACCCAGGGACCCCTGGGGCCCTGTGTTGAATGTTCATGCTTGGGGGAATGAGAAATCCCAGCTGATTCTAAACTCATTTGAGGTTTGCTGCTCCATCTGGAGATGCAGAAATCTATGGGTCTACATGAGATTCATCCCAGGATACTAAAAGAGATGACCGACATCCTTGCAGGACCTGTCTGTTATCTTTCAATTGTCTTGGGAGTCTGGAGGTGTCCCAGTTGACTGGAAGCTGGTAAAAGTTGTCCCAATTTTCAAGAAGAGTAGGAAGGAAGACTCAGGTAATTACAGACCTGTCAGTTTCACATCAGTACTTGGTAAAATTATGGAGAACTTTATTCTGTCATTCTATAGTGCCACAAAGATAATTAAGGGACTGGAACATCTCTCTTATGTATCCTTTTACACAGAGTAGTTGAGGTTACTTGGTTTATTCAGCTTGGACAAATAAAGGCTGACAGGTGCCCTTATCATGGTCTGCAAATTTGTCAAGGCAAGCAGGGGAGGGAGAGATGTTGATATCCTCTCTCTCTGGTAACCAAAAATAACACGAGGGGGTAGAATGAAGCTGTACAAATGAAGTGGTCATGGCACCAATCCTGTCAAAATTTCATCTGGATGACATTCTTCGTCATGTGGTTCAGATTTGATAGTTCTGTAAGAAGCAGGGATGTGTACCCCATGGTCCATATGGGTTCCTTCAAACTTGAGATATTCTGTGATTGCATTATTCTATTAATCACTCTTGTGGTTTCCACGTACACCCACGTTTCTTCCGTACTGTGGACCACAGGGGAGGACACAGCACACAGATATGCCCCACTAGGGCAGAGCAGGGTGAAGGATCACCTCCCTTGACTTGCTTGCAATACCCTGCCTGGTGCAGCCCAGAATACAGGCATCAGGCAGTGCTTTTGAGCTCCATTTTGCTTCATGGTCAGAGGAAAAAAAAATTGATATCTTCAAATTAAAAGGTCACTTCATTTGAGGTGTTTTATGCCTTCTGCCCACTTTTCTTTTGCTGCCAAGTACCCATGAACTGTAGTAGAACAGCAAGACCTGCTTCATTCAAGTTTATGTAAATTCATCATTGCAAACTTGCCTTCCTAAAGAGTTCTGTCAGAATTTTTGCAGCACTTTGGGGTACAATTTGCCTCATGCAAGCTACAATGCACTTAGATGTTCTTAGTGCATAGAAAGTATGAGATAACTTACTTGTCTTCCAAAATGTGGCTTCTAAATGTTTGCCATACCCTTCAACCCATTAACTTCTCCAGGAGACAGGTCCTGGTTTGAAAATGCACCACACCACGCTCATCTGAACAGTGTGAAAGCTCAGCTGGTAGTAAGTACCCCACAGCAAGTGTAAACTGTGAGGTAAACCCTGTCTCCAGTGAGACATCTCACTAAAAAGCAATGTGTTTTGCCCAGAAGGTCTGGCAGTCTAATATAATGGATGTCTGACACTTAATATGCACAGCATATCCCACAAAAAGATCAACATGGAGCCTTTCAGGGTTGATAATGAACAACCCCTCTAGTAATTAAGCTCCATACACCTTTTGAAAACAGTTTCAAGTCTTCTGGGATTCTTTAATTCTCACATGCGTCACCAAAGCACAGGTTCAGTATTCCCACAGAAAGCAGCAATCCCTCTGATTTACGGACTTCCCCACCCTTGGAACCGAGACACTGACATGTTCCCCTTCAGGCATTGGAAAGATCAGCATTGCTCTCTCTCTTGTCTTTTTTTTTTCTTTTTTCTTTTTCCCCTAAAGAAAGTGTTTCCTGTCAAATTAACGTTCCCAATTACAAGTGAATCTAATCCCTGGTGATTACCTACCTACACTAATTGACTGTCTTGTTCCAAACCAAGGCAGGGTGTTAGGATAGACAAACAAAAAAAGGCTCTGATATGCTGAGACAGAGAGAAAACACCTACAGAAAATACCATCTAACTTTCTCCCAATTACCTCCTTAGAGCAATTAAAGCTGTCTTGAAAAGTTTATGCATTGTAAAAAATTTAGTGACATACACAGTGCTGGTCCAGCTGATTTTTGGGGAACTGATACCAGGAGCCAACTTGCAGTTTTCTAAAGTGCACTGGGAACTGAAAAATTTCAAAAAAATTCTCCTTAATTCTAAGTCAATTTGCTTCCATTACTGTCTAATTCCTAAATTCAAGGTATTAGGTGCTAGTTTTGTGACTGATAGAAACATAGGCTTTAACATTTCCAAAATTACAGTTTCTCTCTAATGCCATCCCATATCAGTTCAGAGGAGTTTTCCAATGAAAGAACCAGGTACCTGTTAACCAGAATAAGATTTATTTCTAACTAATTAGTAATTATTTGCAGACACCTTATGTATTTGTCAGAGCAAATATGGCAAATCAAGGAATGCAAGGTAGGTAAATTAATAGGGAATTCCTTGCTGCATGTTTGGGGTTTTATCTATTGGATAAAATTACAGTAATAAAGGAATAACGATTCTTTTAATGTTTTAGTAAAATTCTTCAAGCTATCAGAGGCAAATAGGAAGAGTTGTATCTTCAAAGAAGGAGTGGGGGAAAAAAATGTGTAAATTCTACCTGCTCAATTACAACAGCATGCAAACTAGGAACTCCTCTCCACACACCTCCTGCCCCAGTATCACCTCAAACCACCCTTCCTCCTTCCAGGAAACTTGTAAGCAGTACGGTTTAAATACAGACCTGGAGAGAGCTAGTAGTTCTCTACTGGTTTGAAGTAAAATGGCCTGATCCACACTATTAAAAGGGTTTTCTCTGTACAGCAAAAGAAGAGACTATAAAAGGCTTGAGAAAAGATTTCTGAGCAGCTCCAGTATTCTCAGCAAAGCCCTTTCCCAGTCCCAGGCTTGGCAGCAGTCAATCCAATAAGATATTGAGATGTTGTCAATACACTACAGCAGCCAAGAAGAGTGGCAGGGTCCTTGATATATTGGTTTTTATTAGCACAGGAGAGTAAAATGAAAGCCTGATGGCATAAGATACACACACTGACTACTGGTTATAGAGTGATTTATCAGCTTTGTTTAAGTGGAAATGTAGATTGCAGGGGAAAGGATTTATGTGTGCAAATTGTTCTTAATCTTATTGTCTTATATGGGACAGTAAAGTGGAAAAAACATGGGTAAGAAATTATAGGGTAGCATTAAAGTTACTAAATCATCAAAATATCTCCCAGAACATGCTTTTCCATGCTTAGTTTAATGAGCACATGCAAAACAAAGGGGAAGTGGTATAGGAAGATTAGTCAGGAGCCAGCAAACACTCTGCAAAATCCTTGATTCTAAAATGGGCTTTCACCTACATTCTGTCAAAAACAAAATGAAAAATAGTCCCAGCCAGAATAAAATGAACATATCCCAGTAAATTTTTTAATAATATTTATCTTAAATACACTTTAGCTCCTTATTACATTTTTTACAATCTTTTACACTTCTTGTATAGCAGAAAATGAGTGTACTCAGAGATAGTGTCTCACAATCACCTCAAAAGCTGAATGTTTTGGTCACAGTAATTGTTAATGCTGACAGATTACTTATGATGAACAGTGTTCTGATACCTTTTTTTCCTAAAGTTCACTTGTTAAATGAGGGGCTGTCATCTAGACAGACCTGGACGGGCTGGAGAAGTGGGCCTGTGAGAAACTCATGAGGTTCAAGAAGGCCAAGTGCAAGGTCCTACACCTGGATCGAGGTGAGAAGCTCGACATGAGCCCAGAAGGCCAACCATATCCTAGGCTGTATCAAAAGAAGTGTGGACAACAGGTCAAGGGAAGTGATTCTGCTCCTCTATTCCTCTCTTGTGAGACCTTATCTGGAGTGTTATGTCCAGTTCTGGAATCCTCAGCATTGAAAGGATATGGAAGTGTTGGAATGGGCCCAGAGGAGGGCCACAAAGATGATCAGAGGACTGGAGCATCTCTGCTGTGAGGACAGGCTGAGAGAATTGGGGCTTGTTCAGCCTGGAGAACAGATGTCTCAGAGGAGATCTTATAGAGACCTTCCAGTACCTGTAGGGGGCCTACAAGAAAGCTGGGAAGGGACTGTTCACAGTTTGCAGTATTTCTCTAACGAAGGATAAGAATTTGCCTGCAGTGAAGGCAAATAGCAAGACTAATTAGTATATTTCAACTATAGAAGAACAATAATTCTTCAAAAGCAGTAGTCCTATAGACTGTCACTGATGATAAGATGGAAATCTGAACTGAGCCCCTGGAGATTTTGAGGAAACAAAGGCACACATAGCCCTTGATCTGAAAGTAGCTTCAGAGCTTGGCATCCCATTGCCAGGGAAGGGAAGTGGGCAGGATGAACTAGCACCCCAGAGAAGATCTAGCAGTACCATTGACATTGCAGTGCTGCTCCCCCTCAACACTGCCTGATCCCTCTGGGGACTGGCAGTGTGGGGTGTCCTCTTGCAAAAGGCTCTTTCCATGCAGCTGGTGGTTGCCAGCAGCTCCCTGGAATAGCACAGGCTACTGGGGAGAATGCTTGGTTCTAGAAGATCACCCAGTATTTTGTGACAGATGATGGTAAATTCTGCATTAAATATCAGTAGTATTTTATGATGAGATAGATGTTGTCAACACATTGCCCAGGGAAGTTGTGGGTGCTCCATGTCTGGAAGTGTTCAAGAACAGGTTTGGGGGGCCTTGGGCTCCCTGATCTAGTAGGAAATATCCCCACCCATGACGGGGGGATGGAAATAGATGGTCTTTAAGGTCCCTTCCAACTCAAACCATTCTATGATTCTGTGATTCTATGAAATGCCACAGACACACCAGGGGTGCCCCTCATCCAAAGGACACGGCAATTTCATCTGTGGAACAGGGTCCTGAGTAGAACCTGAAGCACTAATCTCATTAGGTTAAGCTCTGTATTGCAGGTTCTGATGGGGAAGTAGAAGTGAGGTAGAAGAAGGAGAGGAGGAAGGAAGCATCAGAGGGACAGTGGTGGATGGCCAATGGCAGAGTACAGAGGCAGTGGTGGGAACCTGTAGTGTACTCACAACAGAGGTGAGCTTGAACACAGCTTTCAGCCTGGGTTTGAGCTACTTCCCTCATGAGAGTAAGTACACACCTCAGGATATTTCTACACATTATTAAAGTGCCATCAGTTTAGGGATACAACCCAGTTCATTTTCATGCACCCAGAGGTCACAAATGAAGTAATCAGCAATCTTGTGTAGGAGATGTGGATGATATACAAAATAAACACACACAACATTGTCTTTAGTATTTGTTAATTAAGTTCTAAATGGCAAATATTAGGCCTAGTTTTATTTAATATGTTACTCAATGGCAGGTTTAGGTTACAAAAACAAGGGCCAAAAAGCTCTCAGTTTGCTCAAATTAAAATCATCAGGCTTTAGTCCCTCTGATATGAGAACTAATTTAATCACTACCAAAGGCTAGATATTTCTCCCAAGTTTTATTTGGTATTAAGAATAATAATCCTGAATCTTAGTTATCTATATAATTACCCAACTCCTATCTGAAAATTACAGCCAAATTATTAGCCTGCCTCCAGGCCAAGCAGTAGGGAGAGGGAAGCAGTTAGTGATCCCATCACCAGTCTAATACACAAGAAAATCTGGATGTACATTAAACTAGTGTTACTTAAGCAGAATAAACCAAAACATAGTGTGATACCCTCCACAGAACAGCATTATCTATTTTTTAGTGCTTTATGATATTAATTTTCTGCTTTCCCTGTTTTCAAACACTTGGACTACTGATATTAGGTTTCAGCTACCTCAAGAAGCAATTTCAAAGCCCCCACCATGATTTGTGTTGCTGTCGTCAGTAGTTCTATTTTCTCACAGAAGGTCATTGCTAAGACAAATGCCTGACAGAAGTCTGCTGTCTTTCATCATTAGATTTTCCTGAGTTGATGAATTCCTACCCAGGGCAGATTTTCACATGCTGGACTGAGAGAGGCAGAAAGACTACTATGATTTTTCTTACCATTTGCTCTCTGACTCCAGCTTTCCAAGATGCACCTTGTGTGGGGAGCCAAGTCTTCAGTGTATTGGGTTATCTGCCACTTCCTTTTTAAAGGAGAGATCTCATGAAGGATAGGGTTTGCATTTTCAAATGAATTTTTATCTCCTTCTGGCTGAAAAGTTAATGCCAAACTGGGCATAAATTGAGGCTAAGCCAGTTCTTGAAGCCAGCTTCAGGGCAAGAAGAATATTTCCTTATTTGTGAAGGTACTGCAGGAGTTGGTAGAAATCCACACAGATTCAGTACTGACAGCACAAAAGTGTTGATTTACAGTTTCTAAGGACTTTACTGCTTCCTACATGGAAATGCTGAGCAGCTTTTTTTAAAGGGTTGTGAGCTTTTAATTATTGTATTAAAATTGTCAACTGTCAAGTGCTTTGAAATAATTTAATATTCCCAGCCTCCTTACTACCTGTTTATTGATATTCATGAAGTGAATTCCCTCTTGAGATGTCTAGACTGAATGTCAATATGGTTTATAGATGAAGACATGGTTTATAGATGGAAGGTATTAATAATTGAATCCTGAAATTGTTTAATTTTACTTGAATAAAAGGCCAAGCAGGACAGGAACCAATATGCCCTTTTACTAAATTGATGCACAAGTAAGTACAGCCAAATGGAATCATTTAAAGCACCAATGAAGTAAAAAAATTATTTATTTAGAAGGTATATAATAATAAGAAGATTTATAATAATTTATTTAGAATTATTTATTTATTTATTTATTTATTTATTATTTAATTTAATAAATGAAATTATTTTGTTGAAATTTTTATCCTGAGTAAAATTTCTTCTTCCCATGCATGGCATGAGTCAAGATCCTTCTTTATAGTTTCTACATGCACTACACATAACTTCCAGAAGACACAGTTTAATCTTCCCTTCTCCTTGAAAGTCATATCAGAAAGGACGAAGGAGAGACATGTTCCCAAGAATCATCATGAGAGTAATTTTGAAGCTTTATGCAGAAGCTGCAGGATAAATATTGTTTCTCCTGTATTATTCATAACATCACAAGAGCTGGTCATAACACTCCTTTCTGTCCTTTTGAAATACGTTTATCCAATAATGTAATCAGGATGAGTAAAGGTCTGAGAATATCTTTGGGAAAATGACTACTAGCCTTACAAATATGAGAAAAAACTTTTGTAGACGAGCACATGACCATCACAGAAAGGAAGAAATATTATCCAATCTTAAAATCATGAGAGTTCTGAAAATGTTGAGGTCCTAAAGGTGCCAGAAAGCAGAGGGGGCTCACTCAGTTAGTGCCTCACTTTGTCTGTAAAATCTTCTACCACTGAGAACTCATTTTCTAAATAACCATACTCTGATCTGTGTCAACCGAAGTCAGTACGACTTTATTTTTTACTAATTCCAGCAGATATTTTCTCAGTCCTGAAGAAAAGACCTGTTTATGTCTTTCTCAATTACACTGGAATCAGCTCTAAAAACAGTAATTATTGTTTTTTAGCACCTTAGGTTTCTATAGTTTTTTTAATTTTTGCTACAAAGAGAATCAGAATGTTTGGTTGCTTTCATAAAGGAAACTCAGTGCATGTCAGAATGCACATGTGACAGGAAGGAAACATCACTGCAGGTTTCCTGGTCTACACAGGAACTTTATCCTTATAATCTCTTTGGAAAGGGCATATATTAAATCCTAACAGATATTCTGCATCAGTTCTGTGACAGTGTAAGATGGCCTAGAAGTTAACTTCACCATAACATCTGACCAATCTGAGTATAAACAAAGCTGAAATATTATTTTAGCTGTAAATGAAACTTACTTAAACTACTGGTAGATAGAATTCAGCCAAGAGATAGATACTTGCTACAAAGGTCCAGCTATGGATAATATGCTAAGATTCTAGATTCCCTAAAAAGTGCCTTCAGACCCTCTTATAGGAAAATATCATGTCACTTTTAGTCTTACACAGCACAAGAATGGTATCGACCTTTGGATATCTATGATAAGACTCATTTCCCTATTGTCATCATAATAACAGATAGGTAACATCTAAGCTCATGTAGACACTTAATTCGTGCCTTTACAAAAGTTGTCAAAAGGTTCATAACTTCAGGTTTCTAAAGAATTATAAAATCCTTTGAAAAAATATTGCAGTAAAACATATATACCATCACAAAATTTGAAGCATTTAAATATAGATTCCTTCTGACACTTTTAGGTTTGTAGGAGCACCACTTACGCAGTGACAGTCCTGACACATCACAGTCTGCTTTAGAAGAACCTATTTTCCAAATATTGGTCAAAGGTTTTTCCTTGTCCCCTAAGAGAATGTCTAGGTGTGACCTTGAACAATCTTGGGTTCGATATTTTCTTTCAGTTCAGGCATCTTTGACATCCCTCTCACAACAGACAGCCCTTTACTGTCTCCATCAGTGAAATGGAAACTTTTTTCTATACACTTTTGTTGGTATCCTTTTGGCACTGTGACAGATACTACATAATTAGTCAAGTAGACTTCCTACAGTGTCCTCAGATGCCTCCTTCCCATCAGCTTTGGTCTTTGTGAGTTGGGCTGTGGTGTCTCTAACCCAGGGCAGATCACGTAAACATCTATATTCTTGTATTGGCTGGGACTCCTCGGGTGTCTTTTAAAGCAAGCAGTGGTCTGTCCCACTGTATAAAGTATCATTTCACCACTTTAATTGAAGTGTAGTGACTGTTTATTTGAAATCCATGAAAGCAAAAGAGCTTTTCAATACCCCTTCTCAAATACAAAACCCCACTACTACCAATATAAATCAATATCAGACAATGTGGAATGCTGTATAATTTATCTGTATGTGGTTTTTTTTTTTTTGGGGGGGAAGTGTGTTTGAGTCTTTCTACTGTGTTCAGATGGGTGGGTTGGGGGGAAATGCGTAAGCGAATAAACAATTGTTTTCTTATATCCAGGGGTAACAGAGAACTGTGGCACTGACAATTCTTAATTAGATTGTTGTGTCTAATCTTCTCATATGAGCAGACAAATATACAATATGCCTTAACATTCCTGTACTGCTGATCCAGAAATGTCACTATTTACGGAGTGCAATGAATCCTGAGATTTAATCCACTGGAGGGATTTTCCTCCACCCACTAGATCCACTGTCTTTTTTGTTCTGGTCCCAAAATATGAGCACTCCTTACCACAATGTGAAAAGTCATGTCAAGTAGTCAGCAGGAAAGAAGCAGGACGAGCTCAACCTTGACAATTCATGATGGTCTGTGTTCCTCTGAATTATAAGTAGGGCTTTTATTCCAGAGTAAAAGAGCTATGTCTTCTAAGCTGTGCAGAGAAAAATACAATAGATAGCCCCAACTCAGATTTCAGACACAGTAATGTAGACATGGCATGAAATAAAGAAATTAAGAGCAAGGCATTTATATGTCATTATGGGATAATGATATGTTAACATATATAATCACTTTTCCAAATAAATTTATTCCATTCAGAAATTGCAAAGCACATTAAATGATTCTGTTATAGTCATAGGAGGTTGAGAGGAGACCTCATTGCTCTCTACAAATACCTGAAGGGAGATTGTGGAGAGGAGGGAGCTGGCCTCTTCTCCCAGGTGTCAGGGGACAGGACAAGGGGGAATGGCCTCAAGCTCTGCCAGGGGAGGTTTAGGCTAGAGATTAGGAGGAAGTTTTTTATGGAAAGGGTCATTAGGCGCTGGAATATGCTGCCCAAGGAGGTGGTTGATTCGCCTTCCCTGGAGGTGTTTAAGTTACGTGTAGACGAGGTCCTGAGGGACATGGTTTAGTGTTTTGTGGGAGCGGTTGGACTCGATGATCCGATGGGTCTCCTCCAACCCAGTGATTCTGTGATTCTGTGATTCAGTTAATTTCTGTTGCCAACTCTCGCTATTTTTCTTACTCATTCTTGCTCTTTTGCTGAGCAGTGTTCTTGTGTAGATTAAGAAGTTGATCTATTATAAAATAAAATAATTGCTGTTGCTTTTGTGTTAGATCACTTGAACAACATATACATTATTGGATCACAAACAAGCAAAGGGTAGTGCACTACTCAAACATCAGCTAGTATTTCCACAAAAAACTCAGTCTGGTGAAGCCCATAGTCTAAAAGGATCAATATTAGTGATGAATCTGTCCACAGATCACTATCCAAGCCAAGTTAAATCCTTTGGAAATTTATCAGTTTCAACAGGTTTTGAACTGGCTAATAATTAGTGAAGTGAATCTGTGCACACTGATCTGTTATCAAAGTAGGAATTGCTTATTTTATATATCTAATAGTTTCTTCAGCCACAAAGCATTTGAGGCAAGCACAGCAATGCGGAACATCATGAGAGCCTGAAGTAAATGAAAGTTATTTTGCCTATGGGTCTCTTTAAATTAAGACCATCTGTTGGCCTGATGAAACAGGTGCTGAGCATTTGCAACCTCACTGAAGCACAAGGTGCTTGATGGAGATCTACACTGTCTGAAAATCCTCTTTCTCTTTTCGGTCCACAATTTGCTGTGGGCTAGTGTGTGTTGTTATTAGACAAACCAGCTCAATATAATCTCATAAAGAGAATCAGTTTCTTTACAGTTGTGAATAATGCACATTTTTTAACTGATTATTATTTAATCCTTTATATTTGGGGTTTATCTACCCAAGAAATAAATGCAGCACTCTGCTATTTCTTTGAGGTATGAGCACACTAATTAACAGTAAGAACTCTTGGAAAGAATTACTATATTGTCAGTCCAACTTTACAGACTAAATATATTCAGGCAATTAATTTTAATATGTTCCAAATTTTATTCACTGTGACATAGAAAATGGAAATGAAATAGCACTTAGCTGAAAACAAGGAAGCTAGAGTTAAGCAACATTACTCTTTTTAATTTCAGTTGTTTTTTGCTAATTCATGTGAGCTAAAGATCTCTCACAAAGCGCAGATTTGACCCAGATATCTACAAAACCAGGACTAAATCCATTAGGATACTTCAAGCCAATAGATGCAAGTTTCTGGCAGACACAACCTTTTCCTGACATAGCTCTATTTCCATGAGATGCAAATTTCCTGGGCTAATGTCTGCTAGATAAAAAATATTGCCACAGGCAAATGACAGTTTTAACAGAATTGTTACATGGGGCAAACAATCTGCTGAAATGGTTGAGAGGCTTAGGAAGCTTATTCCAA
Organism: Piaya cayana; assembly: GCA_013389865.1. NCBI lineage: Eukaryota > Metazoa > Chordata > Aves > Cuculiformes > Coccyzidae > Piaya > Piaya cayana. Next base: position 531,443 of record WAAB01013371.1, on the reverse strand, counting down.
ACCAGTAGAAAATTACTATAATAATTCCTGCAGAATTTATAGTTCTATTGTAGCCAGTCTGTCTTTCTACTATCCACATTATTGATTCAGCAATGTTAGTAATTGTAAGGCATGATGTTACAATAATGTCATTTTGGCAAGATGCAGTAGTATTTAACTAATACATTCTTTTCTAAAAGGATTCCTTTTTGGAGTCATATGTTCTTACTACATCATTTACTTCTTTCTCCCTAGCCTTTGAGTACAAACAGAAATAGAAATGGCAGAAGATAACAAAGCTTGTGATATAATCTCTTTCCCCTTAACCTTTATTCAGGATGATCCCTTCAACTCATGAAAAGTCTACCTGGGAGCTATGTGAAATGTTTTTAGGAAACCCAAGGCAAACTAAAATTCAGGTGTTTGCACCTTATTCTGCAGATGTGGTATCCCATCCCTGTTCTGTCAAAAGGTTTGAGACATTTGATTAAACCTGAGGCTAGTTATGAATGAAGTGGAGTCAATATATTGGGGTTTTTTATTGAAAGAAAGGTAAACCTGAGCATTTCACATGCTTTCAGCTGGAGATTGACCAAAATCTGAACTGTGAAGTTCATGTTTTTTTCAGAGGCAGAAAATGCCAAAGCTGAACCTTGGAGTGACAGTGACCATGATGGGCAGAAGGGCTACAGGCAAAGGGTCACAGCTATTCTTTTATACCCTCCATGGCTCCCTATAAGGGAAACTGTCCAGATTCCTGATTTACATCCATACCACAAAAGAAAATATGAACCAAAGAGGCTGCCCAACATCTATAAGGCTGGAGCAGCCTATGAATTTGTTAATATTTGCTTTCCTCTCTTTTTCCATGGAGACTGCAAACAAACCAGAAAAGGCAAACATATCTCTGTGATATGGGCACTACTGGACAAAGCCCATGAGCTTATTTAAGATATGTACTTAACAGTTGTCCTATAGATTCATGTATATTACCAAAAGGGGAGAGTTGCAAGATGAACTAAGCAAAGAAGGTTCCTTAAACTCCAAGACCTCCCAACATACTGCTATTCAATCCTAGAATTGGACTGTAGTAAAATGCACTGACCTCTCCCAGAAAAATGTAAGGTTCAGGATGCCAGTCTGTGCTGATAGTGAGAATGACAGCTGTAGTGTAGTAAAAACCCATATTGTTTTTAGAATCAAGTAGCCACCACATGTTATTGCATACCATCTGCATTTGGCAGGTGATCAGCTGCACACCCAGCAAAAACACACAGGTGACTGGCATATGAGCAAAATGGAAACTAGAAACAGAGCAAATTAAGAATCCAGATCAATGGATATGAAAAGCTTCCAGGAATAAAAAAAAAGAAAAAAAAAACATTATAGAAGCTTTAGACTACTGGAGAGAAGAATCCAGTCTGTACAAAGGACTGCCTAGGGAGATCAAAATAGTGAAAAAGAAGTAGAAAGCTCTTTTCAGCACCTCATGGAAGGAATGAATAAGAAGAGAATGTAACTTTGTAGCAGATAGTACAACAGCTGTAAAAACTAAAAGGATAGGACAAATATCCCAAATTATCAAGTAGGAGCAGTTTAAGAAATCAGCATCTCCTCAGCTGTATTTTACCAACCCTCCAACTGAAACACGACCATTGACTGTGTAAGAAACCCCTTTCACCCAACATGAAGTACAAGAGAGCTCAAAGCACCCTTCACAATACTTTTCAACACTACATCAATATGTTTTACAAAGGACATGAAAGGTTGTCATGCAGTCCTGGAAACATAAAAGATGTTCTCTTTTGAGACAAGATCACTATGGGACACATGAGCCTATATAGCAGAGAGAATGGAAAGAAACTGATTTTACTTTAGAAAATTACCTGAGGATTGCAAGGAAAATAGATGTATCCAGAAAATAAATAAAGCCATATCAGGTACTTAGGGTGGCAGAGAACCCTACAGCAGTCATAAATCAAAAAGGAAAGCTGGACTGAGTAGGGGTGCAAGCAGTAGGGTCTAATGACACAGGTATGGAAAACAGAATAAACAGGGACAGCAAAACACCCAGCTTGTACTAGGAGTGCAAAGTGTGATGTGGCAACCTACATGCATTGCTGTCATTGACAGCTAAGGTGCTGAATCAACAACCAGTTCAATTTGCATCAGAACAGTGTAGTTAGTGCATCACTAGTGACAAGCATCTGTTTTAGGGCAGATGCTCTGTAAATCTATTTTTGGACCGCTGACAATCAAATGTGGGATGCTACAGCTGAGAGCTCCTGGTGCACACATTCAAAAGCAGCAGGGAAAGGCAAATCTGGCATCTGGCATGACACATTTGCCCTCTCTTGACCAGACGAGACTAATTATCATAGGTTTTGTTCTAGCAGTTCAACAAGTATTAAAAGGCAATGGAGCTCAGAGATGCACTGAAATTAAAGTGAACCGTATGCAACCTCACTAGATTACTGAAATGCAGAATTCTACTTTAAAATAAAAAGGAATTAGAAAGGCTGCAAGGTTATGAAGCATTGTTGGGACTTCTTGGATGAATTCAAAGGAAGGCAATGACCCAACAGAGGACACAGCAACAGATTATGTGGGGGGGTTGAACAGTTTATTAGCAAGCTGGTAAGAAATTACCTCCAACTACTGATGACTGAAGATATATTTATTAAGGGCAAGAATTCTAATGTTAATGCCAAAACCATTTTTTTGGCATACTGAGATAAATGAGTCATTCAATCAAGAGGCCAACATAATCTATTGACTTGTTGGTCTAAACCTTACAAACATTAGCCTAGTTACAAAGGTATTTATACGCAAACTGAGTTTCACCCTAGAAAGAATGCCAGGTATCTGGCAGATGCTGGTGAGCAAGCTAATGATACTTTATGTGTTGGTAATATTCAAAACGGAAGTGAAGATTGTTAGAGGAGGCAACCTCATGTAAGAGGTGGTACATAAGTGCAAGACTGTTACATTTAGAGCAACCCAGCAGTAATCTCAGCAGAAGAGCAGGTGTCATAGGACAGCAACACACCACAGTAAAAGCAAAGCTTGAGATGAGCTAGAGCATGTGTTCTGCTGCATCCAGGTTGTTTCCTGCTGAAGAGTCAGCCCAAGCCAGACCCATGAGGAGAGCACAGGAGCAATGAGATGTCACTTGGCTGAATCAATACAGAAGTAAATTCCCATCAACAGCTACAATGCAAGCTGTTTCAAAGACGAGTATATTATTTTCCTGAGATCAACAGCTATAGTGAAAACACATATCCCTGAGTGAATGATGTAGAAGTGACCTCTGGCTCCTGACCAGATAACAACAGAAGGAGTATGGGTTGTTTGGAGTATGTGAAGACTTCGCAGGCCTTCATCCTGGCTAACTAAAAAAGCTGGATGGAATTACTGAAGCAGGAGTTGCTCTGCACAGATGCCCTTGAGGGGCAGTTTATTTGGTACCTGAGGTTATTTGAGATAGTTGTACCTGAAGGAGCTTGCACATTGCACACAACTGAAAATCCAGCACTTCCTACATAGATCTCCTAAGAAAGAGCCAGTTTCATTTCAGAAACATGCATCCTCTCATGTTAATGAAGGTGGTACATGAAACAAAGACCATTTCTCCTGCCAGTGACTTCAAAAGGCTTAGATCAAGTGTCTAGAGAAGCTGCAGTTAAAGAAAAAAAGTTATTGAAATTCAATGCTGAAGCTACTCTGAAGCAATTCTCTCTGCTCCTCCTCCTAAATGTTAACATTTTGGTTGAGCTGCATCAAAGCCCTTTGGGTATATATAGTATAGCCTATATGTTGACTGCCTATGTCTTGACTTTGCATTTAAATGAACAGCGCTGTATGAAACTACCAGAACTCCATGCACGTGCTGAAGCCTTGTTTAGACAAAATATTATGCTTTCTGGAAGAGCTGTATTGCACTATTTGACTTGGCTTTCCTTGATATAGAAATGTTAGGAAAGCTAGCATTTTAATCCTGTGTACTGTCATCAGATTCCAAAAAAAAAAGAGAAAGAATTATTATGCTGAAGAAATATTTTTTCGAAAGAGATAACATCCCACAGTGCTGACAGGCTTTTTTCTCTAATGATATATGAATTGGAGCTAACAGGGGAAGACAATAACTGCAGGCCCTTTGATTAATCTATTTTCTTTAGTCCTCTCTTTAAAATGATAGATTGGTCCAGGAGGACAGTTTGCCATAGATATTTGCAACACAAGTATGAGCTCCAAATAAAATGAGGAACCAAGGGTTGTTTAATATATTGTAGACATCTGGTCCATTTTCACTAGGAAATTAGCATAGAGTTATCATCCAATTATTGTCATATGTGAAAGGCTTAAAAACCAGACCAGGTGTACCTGATAACAAAGGGGGTCAAAATTTAAGAAAAAAAATATCCTGCAGCATAATTTAAGAGAAGATGTTTCAACTCTACAATTTAACTTTAATGGTCCAAATTTACTCAGATGCACAAAAGAAAATAAGTAAAGGAAAGAATATCCCTTTCAAGTAATAACATGCTTGTGATAAGCCCTTCATAACTTCTCACTAGCATCAGTTTTGTCTGCTTAGAGTCAATTCATCGCCTCACTTTGTAGAGGTGAAGACAAACAATAGGACAAACTGTACTGGACAGACAACAGCTGTACAACCTCTCCCTGTGATGGTGTCATACTTTATTGTAATAAGCTAAACCAGACTCTGCTTAGAACAAAATATAATAATTTCCAAGTCTAACTAAGATCTGCCAAATGTCTATATTGGTCAATATAGTCCATTAGAATGGACTCAAAAATGGGATGAAATGTTGTCCATCTCTAGCCTTTCTCCAATGTCATGATCTCTAGTATATGACACAATGTAAGGAGTATTTAATACTGATGTGCCCTGAGTTGTTAGCAAATATACACACTGCCTATATTTGAAACTGTTAGATGTGCAGGATTATAAAGATGTTACTAAGTACTCTTTTTCATGTATGGTACAAACAGTATATGGCACAAATATGATATATGGCACATATCTTCACTGATAGATTCAAACCCACTGTGTTATTTGCAGTTCCATAAAAGATGATGAAATAAAATGTTGCATCAGATTACATTTTTCTAAACCACAGGCGATCAATCTGAACCTACATTTTTAGGCAGATTTAATAATTGGCAATAAGAAAACCCTGATATCAGTGACAAAGCTATTGTAACATTTATTTTGTTAGGAAAATATATATTTACACTGAATCTTTAGATTGAGGAGACCCTTTTATGGCCCACTTTGATCCATGACACATAGGGGCTGATAAAAGCAAATCTCCTTTTTACTGTTTTGGTGCTAGAGACTTGAGTAGAGAAAGGGATATAACTGCAGAGGACAATTGTGTCTAAGGGAGATTTTGCCCACAATAGTATATTTTATTTCTGGTGTGTTTCCTTTTTATGCCTTCCTTCATATGCCCTTATCTTTCTACTTTATTCCCTTTCTATTCCTCTTAAAAGTGTATTGGGGCATTCAGATGAGAGAACATTACACCACCCATGCAATGAAGCCATTTAAGTGGTGACATCCGTAGCATTTCGCTATTGCCTTCTGGAAGTTAACGTGGCTACTTCAAGCCATCAAGGTTTTCTTTATACTGTTGAGAGGCTGTCTTTACTGTACTGTAGAGAAGTAGTACTGTAGAGAAACTTCCAAGAGAAATTTCATCCACATGTCTTAGACACCTCTTCTGAGAGCTTTACCAAATCACTTCCCTGAAGAGAAGGCAACAAAAGAGGCTGAGTTGCATGATCTTATTTTTGAATGGAATCTCTCGTCTTATAACTGTGACAGAAAATGAAAAAAAANNNNAAAAAAAAAAAAAATATATCCTGCAGCATAATTTAAGAGAAGATGTTTCAACTCTACAATTTAACTTTAATGGTCCAAATTTACTCAGATGCACAAAAGAAAATAAGTAAAGGAAAGAATATCCCTTTCAAGTAATAACATGCTTGTGATAAGCCCTTCATAACTTCTCACTAGCATCAGTTTTGTCTGCTTAGAGTCAATTCATCGCCTCACTTTGTAGAGGTGAAGACAAACAATAGGACAAACTGTACTGGACAGACAACAGCTGTACAACCTCTCCCTGTGATGGTGTCATACTTTATTGTAATAAGCTAAACCAGACTCTGCTTAGAACAAAATATAATAATTTCCAAGTCTAACTAAGAACTGCCAAATGTCATTCTGTAAAAAGCAATGGTTTATAAAGACTCCTTCCTAAATAACTTGATTTTAAAAATTGCAAAATGCCTTTGGAAGATGATTGTAGGAGCCATGCCAGTACTTGGTCAATGTAGTTCATTAGAATGGACTCAAAAATGGGATGAAATGTTGTCCATCTCTAGCCTTTCTCCAATGTCATGATCTCTAGTATATGACACAATGTAAGGAGTATTTAATACTGATGTGCCCTGAGTTGTTAGCAAATATACACACTGCCTATATTTGAAACTGTTAGATGTGCAGGATTATAAAGATGTTACTAAGTACTCTTTTTCATGTATGGTACAAACAGTATATGGCACAAATATGATATATGGCACATATCTTCACTGATAGATTCAAACCCACTGTGTTATTTGCAGTTCCATAAAAGATGATGAAACAAAATGTTGCATCAGATTACATTTTTCTAAACCACAGGCGATCAATCTGAACCTACATTTTTAGGCAGATTTAATAATTGGCAATAAGAAAACCCTGATATCAGTGACAAAGGTATTGTAACATTTATTTTGTTAGGAAAATATATATTTACACTGAATCTTTAGATTGAGGAGCCCCTTTTATGGCCCACTTTGATCCATGACACATAGGGGCTGATAAAAGCAAATCTCCTTTTTACTGTTTTGGTGCTAGAGACTTGAGTAGAGAAAGGGATATAACTGCAGAGGACAATTGTGTCTAAGGGAGATTTTGCCCACAATAGTATATTTTATTTCTGGTGTGTTTCCTTTTTATGCCTTCCTTCATATGCCCTTATCTTTCTACTTTATTCCCTTTCTATTCCTCTTAAAAGTGTATTGGGGCATTCAGATGAGAGAAAATTACACCACCCATGCAATGAAGCCATTTAAGTGGTGACATCCGTAGCATTTCGCTATTGCCTTCTGGAAGTTAACGTGGCTACTTCAAGCCATCAAGGTTTTCTTTATACTGTNCTTCATATGCCCTTATCTTTCTACTTTATTCCCTTTCTATTCCTCTTAAAAGTGTATTGGGGCATTCAGATGAGAGAAAATTACACCACCCATGCAATGAAGCCATTTAAGTGGTGACATCCGTAGCATTTCGCTATTGCCTTCTGGAAGTTAACGTGGCTACTTCAAGCCATCAAGGTTTTCTTTATACTGTTGAGAGGCTGTCTTTACTGTACTGTAGAGAAGTAGTACTGTAGAGAAACTTCCAAGAGAAATTTCATCCACATGTCTTAGACACCTCTTCTGAGAGCTTTACCAAATCACTTCCCTGAAGAGAAGGCAACAAAAGAGGCTGAGTTGCATGATCTTATTTTTGAATGGAATCTCTCGTCTTATAACTGTGACAGAAAATGAAAAAAAAACCCAAAGTTTTTAGAAGCAATGGAAGAAAGAAAAGACATGGCAGCAGTATAATTCTGCCTGAAGGTAAGATATGTGTTGCAATGTGCACTGAATTTTTCACTGAATTAATTTACATGAATATTGAAGAAGGAAATGTATGTGTGCTATGCCTTTAAATATAGATGCTTCCCAGAATATTAGTTGCATATTCACAAATTACATATTCCTATTATACCATAAACTGAAAACCAAAAATAAATGTAGTTTCTACAGTGGAGGAGGGTCTTCATAATCTTTGATTAAAAATTAAATAGAGGTGTTCTTTGATTATGTCAATCTCTGCTTCATTAAGTACCAGATCATAGCCTAATCCAGTAGCTATGGTAGACTAGAATTTACTGACTAATTAAATAAAAACAGTCAGTACTGATATATCAGAATATTCATGCAACTCTAATTAAAGTTGTAACAAATTGTTTTTTAGTCATTTCATGCATTCAACAGCAAACCCCAATTGAACTTAATTTGCAAAAATCCAATTTTACTCTGCCTTATAGAAAGAAGCCAAAAAATAGGTTCTTTTACACTCACATATGTACAGACACACTCTATGAAATCTGTTTTGACAGCTTCCTATAATATTTAACCAACTACAACAAGCAAGCTAAAGAATCAATAACTAAATCTTTGGTGCATGTTGCAATCACAAGCGATTATTTACCTGTCATGTTGAGTCATTTGGTTGGTGAAGTATTGTTCAGATCCATCATATAAACAGACAGCTCTCTCTCTCTATGCTTTCAATTGGCTCTCTGGTCCCTTGGGACTTCAGTTGAATTATTCTAATGTGAATATTCATGAGTTTTGACAGGAGTGTTTACCACTTCATTATGGCAAAGATTTAAGAGCCATGCTACAGTTCTTGGAAGGGAATAGCCATGACATTTAGGAAACAAATAGCTAAGGCTGTGCCACCTGCATAGCTCATATGTGGAGTCCCTGCAGCTGCACCAAACCACCTCTGTGCATCTCTGTACAATGGGGTGATGGGATTTATATAGAAAAAACTATGCTTTGTGGTGATATCTGAAAGCCAATGATTGTAGCGAATCCCACAGACTACCAGGCCTGCCTGTTAAGCAGCTGACTAGGGCAAAACACATAACACAATTTCAAAGCTTACCAGTTTGTACCTTGCAGTGCTGGGCTGATATAGTGTGAGCACCTGAGGCTGACTGACACCCCTGCCTGCTTCGTGCTATCAACTCTCATTCAGCTGCACTTCTCACTTCTTGGCACTCATCAACATTAAGTATCTCAAACTGAGCAAATAAAAGCTGAGGCATGGAAAATCTCTAGGTACCTTTGAAATAGTTGGATATCTAGTTCTACTGATCAAAATAGTCAAATTAATCTATGTCCCATTTATCTAACCCACAGCTACAGTCTCATTATTGATAAGGTGCAGACAACTTTCCATCTGGAATTCAGCAAGTCATAGTGATATTATTTGCCCTCTTTTTACAAGTGCAGCAGTTATTTTACAGGACTCCCATGGGGCACAGGGGCAGTGAGCTTGAAGAATTGAAGAATCAATTGCTCAGCACCTCTGCTGTGATTTAAACTTGTTGAAAGTCTGAACTCTTGAGCTGGTAAATATCTGCGTTATTATATTGTGACTATGTATTATAAAAGTTTCACAGCAGTGCAATAGTGATTTACAATCAGACTTATCAGTCTGATTTCTGCATTGACTACATTAAGATATTCAAGAGAATTTTTGAAGTTTAGGAACCCCCATATCAAAAAGGTATATTGGCTTTCCTAGCTTGCTTATTGCCAATGGGACATAGACTACTAATTCATTTAGTTCTGAAAAAAAAAAATGTGCCTAAGTGAAAAGAGGCATATACGAGGAAAAAGTTGTACAGCACTAGTGTTATTAGATGGCACAGACACCATACCAGTGTGGAGAGATAAATATTTGAGCTGGCTTGTAAGTTTGTGGTACTTTACTGTGTGTTTCCCAAGCTTGAGCATTTCAGCCTTATCAGACATTTTGGAAAACCTTAGCTAGACTGATGTTTTCTAGCTGCAGTACAAATACCTTAGTTGTGCATGAGGTTCTTTAAAACAGTAATAGACATTACACAAGGAGCTGACAACCCTGTTCAAAGGGTGCATGGAGCCTCCAGATGTGAGTTAGTACTGCTGCTACAGCTGTCTTCAATGACATATGAACCAGGTCCTTCCAGTACAAACCCTTCTTAAAATCTTTCTTTTCCTTTTCTAAATGATGTCTTCTGAATATTTTAAGCAAAACAAAAAGCCCCTCTAAAAAGACACAAAAAGAACCCCAGCAATTGGCTAGGTTCACAAAGGCAGATAAAAATATCTTTAAAGAGCATGGTGTTTCAAGGAGCAATGGCTCTTTCATGCTGGTTAAATTAGGAAAGGGATATCAAAACACTTTCCTAATAGTCAATATGATGCAGAATTCATTTGTCTGCAAAGTAGAAGGTCAGGAAACTCAAGTGAAGAGCTTGCAGAGCCTCACCCATTGAAAGCCTATTAATAATAGAAGACAACATTCAATGTTATCAAATATAATTACAGGTATCAAACACCCTGGAGCTGAAAGACCGTATATTTAACGTGCAGAACAGGCAGGTGTAGATGTGTGATGAACTGCACTACAAGGCTTCAGAAGGCAAAATAAACCACTTCACTAAAGCTGCAACAGTGATCACGTACATGGATTTTGTGCAGCACAATGTAGTCACAAAAATATGACCACCTTACATTTGTATCATTTTAATGCATTTCAATGAGTGTCTTATCCATCCATCCATTTTATCTCTGCAAATTCAGGCCTAGAGACTGAATATTCTGCAAGCCATTTTTAAAGATTCCTTGTGTACTCTGTGAATAAACCACAAAAGCACCTGGACTGAGCACTGTATTTATAAATCTGGAAGTTAAGCTATAGTTACAGCCCACTGACTGGGCTCAGATGCAGTGATTGTTGAAGTTAACAGAAAGATTACTACTGCCATCTTTGAAACAGATCATTTGTACTGGAGGATATCTCCGTAGTTAGAATAAAGCACCAACGCAGGTAGAAAACACGTTTCACAGGGTGTGTCTATTTCTGTCAAATATTTTATCTGACTGATCCAGTCTTAGATCTTGGCATCCTCACCACCTACACTAAACATACATTAGTCTATTCTTGAGTAAACTAACTCATTCCCTCCAGCATAAATCTTTGGTGTGCGGTGAGAAGTTCAATGGCAGCAGTACAGTTCAGAGGTGGAGAGGACAAGAAATGGCAAGGTTTGACCCTTCCCAACTTACAAAGGTCTATAACTCCCCCTTACAGGGTGTGGCATATAGGTAATTAGGTATAACCATTTCTTATCCTACTTATTCCACCTTGTGGGACCATTCTTCCTTTGACAATGTGTATAGAACTGAAGTGTGCTCACATTGTGACTCTGACCCCAGGGGCAGGCAAGAGAAGGATGGACTCAGATGAAAATGCATGAGAACCTTTTGTGAGGCATATGTTATCCAGGCCTCATTAAACTGCCAGGTCTTTTTCCTGTGCTTCCGTTCTCAGTGTCTTTGGTCCCCAAGATATAGACACACAAAACCTTGACAAACAACACAGAAAGGCAGAAAATACATATGACAGCTTAATGGGTTTGAGAAAAAAAATCCAAACATGTCAGTGTTTATATTTGCAGAGGCAAGGCAGCATATCTTTAAATAACATAATGGGCTTTGTTTGTTAAGTTTTGTGATTAAAGGTCTCCTATGATTTATAAACCGACAAAAGCCTTGTTGACCCCAAAAGAAATTTATTATTATTATTATGTATTTATACTGCAGTCACTTCTAAGAGCCCTAGACAAGGAGTAACAGCTATACAAGAAACAAAAAGAACAAAATAAAGCAACTTTAATACCAAAAGTTTGAGTTACAAATAGCTTAAAAATGGGGCAACCCATTACATTCCTGCTACCAGATGCTCCTCTTATGCACGTATTTAAATATATGTATTAATATATGTGAAAGTTCCTCTGTTGGTGAAAGCAAGAGCAGAACAGTTCTTCAAAACATCAGCATAAGATATATGGTGCAATTATCTTGTTTGTCTGAAATACATGTGCATTGTTATTATCATTTACTACTTCCAAAGCCGGGACTTCTAGCTAAACTAAAGGGTAAATGGGGAAAGTGCAGAATCATATGGTATCTAACTAATAATTTTGTATGAATTTTATAATGTGTTTCAGAAAACCACTATCAGTTCCTTTAGAAGTTTTAGGTATTAGCAAGTATTACAGCTGAAATAAAATCTGATTTTTTAAAAAAAATACTTCATGCAACAAAATGAACATCATATTTTTTGATTGTGACCTATACGGTCATTTTTTACCAATGCTTCTTTGTAGCATCTGGTGGATGTGTGTAGTATTTTTATTCTGCCAGTTTTATCTATTCTGCTTCCTAAGGGTTTGTAGGAACTGCAGCAGGCAGGGATGATGCAATGACTATGACAGCCACACCAAAGTGGGTAAGAATTATATGTGGAGTTAGCAGAGAAAAGGTATTTTTAAGAGATCTGAAAAGGCTGAAACCACTGCTAAGCATTAAGGCTAAAGGCATTCCATAAATATAGTAACAGAGTAGCTAAAGGTTTGGTCTTCCGTAGCAGAGCTGATGGTAACCCAAAGCAAGATGGACAAAATGGCAAATAAATAAAGAAATCAGATTTTTTTTTTGTTGTGATATTCTCGAAGATTTTTAAATCCAGTGAACAAGTTAGGATGTTCCATTTTCTCATCATCTTAGACATATTTAACCTGAGTTAAAGGTTAGTAATAGTGAGTAAATGGAGAGACAGAACTATACTTCAAGGGGAATAAAATAGAAAAACACAGGTCCTTTGCTGACAACAGCAGGACTGACTCCTGCAAAATCACTCTGACCTACACAGGCTGAGGATTTGGCCCAGACTTAGGGTAACCTTTGAATTAAGAGATGGTAAGCCAATAATCAAAACGCCAAAAGAGAAGAACAAATAGAGAGGGAGAGGTTGTGTGGAAAAGGGGGAAAGTAGTGAATGTGAAGAATCTCCTGCGGAATATAAGGGATAGAAGAATACAGCACCAGAAAGGAGTGACTGGATGAGCCAATGAGCAAATGGTAGGATAATTTGAAAGCCAACCTGCTGTGAAGGACTACATCCCTGGTCATACCTTCCCTCTTCACTGTTGTGGTTTAACCCCAGCCAGCAACTAAGCACCACACAGCACTCATGATCACCTCTGTGATTGCATGGGGGACATAATCAGAAGACTAAAAGTGAGAAAAGTCATGGGTTGAGGCAAAGGTAGTTTAATATGTGAATCAAACTTCCCATGGAAGTAAAGAAATATATGGAATTCATTCTCTACTTCCCGTTGACAGGCAGGTGTTCAGCCGTCTCCAGGAAAGCAGGGTTCCATCATACCTACTGGTTACCTGGGAAGACAAAACATCACCCTGAATGTCTCCTCCACTCCTTCCTTTTTCTTCCCTTAGCTTTATATGCTAAGCATGATGTTATATGGTATGGAATATACACTTGTGGTTAGTTGTGGTCAGCTGTCCCAGCTGTGCCCCTCCTAGCTCTTGTGCACCCCAAAACTATGCACTGGTGGGGGTGGAATGAGGATCAGAAAAGTCCTTAACTCTGTGTAAACACTATTCACTAATAACTAAAACATCCCTGTATAATCAACATTGCTTTCAGCACAAATCCAAAACCTTGCCTCATACAAGATACAATGTAGAAAATTAACTCTATCCCAGGAAAATGAGCATAACCTCGACTTTGAATAATTTTACATCCCAGAAAAGACAGATGCAGTCCCAAGTCAGGATCCTCTCAAATGCACAGAGATACCTCAACACCAGGCAGAATTATTCAATATAGAATGTGCTTCCTATGCCAAAATTGCAGTCATACTGGTGGAGGAAACAATCTGGATGAGAGAGTCCTAAGTGCATCTATTTTACTACATATTAAAGGCAAAAGAAGCCTAAAAACACGTAAAATCAGTATTTGCCTAAAGATATGTGTAGGAAGTGACCTCAGTAAAATCAGAGGAAATCCTAACCCATGATGTAGACAACACTAAGATCTCTGAAAAAGAAATTAGAATTGTGGGGGAATATTTGAAGTAAGTCAGGACTATAACATAATGTAAAGAATAGATGAAACTGCTATTGGAAATCATTGTGGAGAGGCTATAGTGTGTGTAACAGGAGTTTGTGGGAGTTGATTGATTGCCACTTCACAGTTGCTGAGAAAGAGGAAATCTGAAATCCAGCATCAGAAAATGTATTGAACTGAATCTCAGTGCCTGTGATAATTATGTCTTGGGAAGAATGAGATGAAGACCAGGGGTACATCCAGTCTTAGCTGTATTGGATTTTATGTAAAGAACAGGGCTGTGGTTTCCAGGACATGAAAGTTAAAAGCCATAATACAATTAAAAGCCCATGAAAGTTATCTCTCTTACATAATATCTCTGTGTTCTGGTGAATTCTTTTGAGATATTTGCTTCATTACCCGTAAAAAGGAAACATTGAAGGAGAGAAAAAAAGTGTTCTTAATGGATTGGTCTGATTAATTTAATAACATGTACAATCTTTTTGATTTAGTGCATGCATTCAAAAATATTGCATATTTGATAAAGCGTTGTGTTGTGCTGTTGAGTGTGGATAGGAGAATCTGATAGCAAAAATGATAAGCAGTGTGTTTGTGCAAACATATTGGTTGTATATATACGCACATATTGCTCCTTGTCAATTCCTTAAAGTTATTGGGATTGACCCGTGAATTAAGTCCCTGAAACCATCTCTTAGGTGCTCAGATTCAAAATAAAATGCTGGTTGTCACTGGAGACAGGTAAAATTTTCAGAAACGTAGCAATGTATTATGTAATGTGTAAGAAATAAGTCAATATAGTTTAGTGGGATATATAGAGAGAGCATAGTCTGTCTACTGAAAAACTGAAAAAATGTTATAAATTTTGTTGAATTAGATTCTTTCTTTAAAATTGTTTTTATTGGCAGTGTTTGATGCTGGAACTATTCTATCGTGGAAGGAAGTATTTTTTTCTGAAGTGTTGCTTGCATTATGCATGCCTCAATGCTCACACCCAGACACTGAGAAGAGCCACCCTCTCTTCCATGCTGCTCTTGCTAGGAGAGGAGCCATGCACAGGAGTGGGGCTCAGGGGTCAGAGCTCAGGTAAAAGACCAGCTGTTCTGCTTGGCATTTACTCCTGACAATTCCTGGGAAATCTGCCAGGTTTATATTTAGCTATCATAGGTTTTTCCATAGAAACTATGAGGGGAAAAAAATAACCTTCTGTGGGTGAAACCAAGGCAAACTCACAAAGGGATTCTGATGGGGAAAACTCAGAGAATTTGTATCCATCTTCACAGCAGAAGTGGTTCAAGTCTCATTATATACTGAATCACAGAATTATAGAATCATAGAATGGTTTGGGGTGGAAGGGACCCCAGAGATCATCTAGTTCCATTCCTCCTTCCATAGGCAGTCACACCTTTCACTGAGTCAGGTTGCTGAAAGCCTCATCCAACCTGGCCTTGAACACCTCCATGAATGAGGCACTACTACTCTACTGTGGCTGGAAAATCTAGGAATTAATCATTTTATCATGGTGGCTTTGTTTTTTATTAAATAATCCTTTCAATTTTTATGAGTTTGGGCTTCCAGTTAAAAATTTGAAGTAACATCTTTTTATTCCTGAGAATCCCTGGAAATTGTTCTGCCCTACTAGTGCTAGGGATATTTACCTGGGGAAGTCAGGACCTGCATTAGCTAAAGGAATGTGATATGTAGTATCAGGAGCCCACAATGAACTCTTCTTCCTGGGTTAGGAGCTGACAAGTTTCTCTGTGCCACTTCTAGCCTGCATGATTCCCTTCCCATGGAAACCGAGTTTTGGAAGACGGATGATGAGTTTGCAAATAGCTCTGTCTGATCTCAACATGGAGTCTTCAAAAATACTTTTTCCTCCAGGATCTTAAAAGTTTCCCCAACTCTCATTGTGTAGATAAAACCTCTGACACCTACTGACTCAAGCATATAATCACTGTGACATTACATGTATTCCTTATGTGGATTACTTATTATTTATACCACACCTTCAAAGTGGCCACATGAAATCTTATAGTGTAAATATTCTAGACACACACACACGCTCATACCCACACATCCCTGAAAATAGTTTTCTTGCCTTCTTTCCATTAACATTTCTGTGAATGAATCCTCACTGCAGCAAATATTCACAAAGTGAAAACAGAAATGGTCGTAGTCATTATTTGAGTGAACTCTCTATGCTAAAGCAAGCTTTGACTAGCACTGTTTGCCTATTTACCACAAGGTTCTTTCAGTCTATAGGAATTTTGTTTCTACAAGGACTACTGAATTTGGCCCATAACTATCCCTCCAGGAATTCCATATTAATCCAAATCTCTAAACCAAATTATTTTAGCTGGACCAATGCTTATTTCATTAAAATTTCCAAAGAGGTCACTTTGCAGAAGAAGAAAAAAGGCTACTGCCTGAAAGGTTAAAATTTACATAAGTCTAGCATTATTATCGTTATTAATACCTACACATACCCNAACTATCACTCAAGGAATTCCATATTAATACAAATCTCTAAACCAAATTATTTTAGCTGGACAAATGCTTATTTCATTAAAATTTCCAAAGAGGTCACTTTGCAAAAGAAGAAAAAAGGCTTTGTAAAGGTACTGCCTGAAAGGTTAAAATTTACATAAGTCTAGCATTATTATCGTTATTAATACCTACACATACCCCTCACGAGCCTCAAGGTGTTTTACAGAATTAAATTATACCCATTTTCAAGGAGGTGCGAAAAGTCCTGTCAACAACATGATTTGAAATGACATTTTTCAAATCCCTTAGAAACATTCAGATGGAAATGTTTTTTTCTCTACTGCAGGCATAGAGAAGATCTCATAATTTTTATCGACCTTCGTTTTCCCTGCCTGTGCTCTGGAGATGTTCAAGCTAATTGTACTCATATCTGTTTCTCTTATCATCCCTTCAGAGATGAGGTTCCATCTAAACTGATTTGGATGAGGACATTCGTGGTGCATGGTCCGGTGTGCTACGTTTTGGGAGCAGTTCAAGCATAGATGGTCGATCTCTAACCTCTTCATTTTCTCCATCTTCTTTTCCTTTGTTTTTACAGCGAGGCTTTTATAAACATGTCATTTCCCAGTGTCTAAATTCTGAATTTGGTTGGATTTTTAATCAAGTATAATGATATTAAAAGAATCATAGAACCATAGAATCACCAGGTTGGAAGAGACCCACCAGATCATCGAGTCCAACCATTCCTATCAACCATCAAACCATGCCCTTCTGTGCCTCGTCTACCCATGCCTTAAACACCTCCAGGGAAGCAGAGAAGGTGACTCAATCACTTCCCTGGGCAACCTGTTCCAGTGCCCAATGACCCTTTCTGTGAATTTTTTTTTCGTAATGTTCAGCCTGAACCTCCCCTGGTGGAACTTAAGGCTATTCCCTCTCATCCTGTCCCCTGAGAGATCAAGCTAAAAGAAACCAACAGCAGGATCATTCTTTTAATGAAAGTGGAATAAAAACTGGAAGAGCACTGAAGAGTCTGTCTTCTCCAGATAAATAAATACCTTAAATGCAATGTTGAAAGCTAGCCATGGTATCGCATAGACCTATCAGTTATTTGAGCTGAACTCTCTGTGAAACGACTAAACATGTTTAACCAAATTGTAGTCCATGTAAATCACTTTACATAGCTTTGAACTTAACTCCCCTTTATTCCTTACTCTGGCTTCCAAAGAATTTTCTTTCTATCCTTAATTATTTGCTTTTGTTTTGTTTCATTTCGTATCATGGCATGATCTCTGCTGTAGGAGGGGCATGTTCCACATCAGACAGCTGTTCCAAACTTAAAAAAAACCCATACAGATAAACAAGTCTCTAATCTGGAAGCATATGAAAGTTCTCTAGACAATATCTGCTTCTGCTTGGGGTTCATTTTGCTTTCTGGTTCTCATATACAGAGGCCTGCTTGGGAAAATCAGACAGACTGTGTCTGCTTTGAATTTATCAGGCGAACACACACACAGAAAATGAGAGTGTTTAGACTCCAAGTCACTGGTGAATACTTAGAATTCCCCACTGTCCCAATAACTGTAGAGCTAGTTGGCACATCTTCAATAAAAAAATGACATCAGTGATGCTCTGGAAACTCATTTGAGTTATAGGAATGACAAGAAAATAAGCAAATCCACAGTGAAATCTTTGGCAAAAATTCTCTACTTCATTTCAAATTTAATAGCAATATTTGCCTCTAATTTCTATTTCATTTTTAGTGACAAGTGAATTACTAGCTCCTCATAATCTATTTCTTTCCATTTCTCAGACTCTTTTGGGGAGTGGTATAATTTTAGGCTATAAAAATACAAGCCATCTGGTTTATATATAATTGAGCCTCTTGCACACACATTTTTTAAGACATAAAGCTATGCCTTATAGAGAACTTGAGAAATGTTGTGAGAAGTTATGGGGTCTCAAGAGCCACACCAAATCTGTTTTAGGAGTACCTCATAACTGACCATGGTGCAGACCCACTGGATAGTGTCATCGTGGGGAAGAGGTAACACAAAGGCAGAAGGGACATCCGTATTGTCTATGGAAATTACTATGGTGTGAAGACAGATGCTTAAAGAAGCCCTTTTTGGGCTACTGGCCAATGTATGAGATTAAGCATTTGAGCAGGACTACTGTTCTTGTGCCCTAACTGCTCCAAAGCAGAGGGGAAGGTAATACTGTTTTGATTCTTTTCTGCCCAATCTATTCATGGTCAGTAAGTCCAGTACTTGGAAATGATAAGAATTGTGATAACCAGGGTGAAATGGGGCACTCAGAAGAGTCCATTGTCCATTTTCCCTCTTGCTTTCCCCCAGCTGCATAGATCAGTGCAATGGTCCTTCCTGCTTGTGGATGACAATGCAGCTGTATCATATACTGGTTCAGTTTTACACCTCTGGCTCAGCATCCCTATAAAATGCAGTGGGAGCTATTCAGTGAAAAAAAAATGTCTATTCTCTACTTATTTTAGCCTGAACGCCTGGAAGGGAGTGTTCCAAAGATATTCACTTTTCCTCAGCCAATACCCTACTTTCCACAGCAAAGAACAAAGCTGTGAAGTTTGAATCTAGTTCCAAATTTGATCCCAAAGATCATAGTAAACAAGCGATCAAGGCACGAACAAACAACACAGTCAAAATAGAAAGTAAATGTGCAGTTTGTAGTTAGTGAAATACAGTTGGTTGCTACTGCCATCAGGCAAACACAGATTGGAAGCTTTCAGCACAGCAATGCTATATTTGTTCTAAATGGCTTTACAGCAATAATTGAAACACAATATGCAATTAAAGCATATTTACTGTGTCTACTTGAAACTTGTGAAACTGATGAACACATTAATTCAGCAAACCTATCTCACTCAGCTGAGCTGATAGAGACACAGACAGGCAAATTGTTCTGAAGAAAACAACTCTGCCACTGAAAAATGTGTATTCCATCATCCTAAAATGCCTACTAATGCAGTCACCAGGACAAGATCCAATGAAACATCAAACTGATACTAGCTTCATGCAGTTTTATACATCTGCTACCAATCTCGTGTCAGTTTATGCCCTGTTTACGGCCCAAGGGAGCAATTTTTTGTGTTCAGGTTTTACTCACAAGACTACCACTTTGAAGAATGACACTCTAAAGTGTCTACATTACTTGACATGAGAATTTTTATCTTATATTCTGTTCAGAACCAATCTAACCCAAGACCATGGAAAGGTAGCTATGGGCATTAATATGTATTAGGTCAAGCTCTAGTCAGCCTACATATGACCTAGATGCTGGCAAATAAGTGGGAAAACTCCTGAATTTTTTTTCAGAATTTGTAATCCTTTAATTTCATATTACTGCCTTTGTATTTTCACACCCAGTCAGTGGTAATGTACTTCATCTAAATAGCTGGCATGCATCTAGAAAGTTGACTTGGATCTGGAGTGCTCACACTTGCTGAGAATATCCAAAAAGTGCTTTCCATGGACATTTGTGATAGATTTCCAGTGATTACAGATAAATAGTCATTGCACACCTGACATTTTTCCAAGTGACAATAATTAGTAAGGGAGATGCTTGACAAAATTTAGAGCTGCTCAAGGCTCCAGAGGTGTCTGAAGCCAGAAAAAGAGAAACATCTTTGTTAGTACAATGCCCTGTGTTATGCCTCTCTCTAGCACTATTTCTCAGGCGACTGGGAACTTCTTGCCTGGATGCCCATCTCTGTTCTTTACAGTCCTCAGTCACTGCAAAGGAAAGGATGTGAGAAAGCATCATTGAACATGTTAAAAATCCGCCCTGATGCAAGATTCCCAAACATTAGGTTCTTGGATGATGGAATTATTTATTCCACCTTTTCCAGTAATTGACCACAGTCAATTACAGACTGAATAACTATTTAATCAACTACAGAATAAGCCAACAAGAGAAGAAGTCCTGCACCTTATTGAATTACATTGCAACACATAAGAACAGGGGAAGGTCACATCCACACTGCTGACCAGTTAAAGGGGTGCAGAGACATATATGTAACTTCCATTATCTTAGGGACAATTCCAATTATGCACCGTGGCCACTAAACATGGTCACATCAGTTGCTAAGTAAAATTAGCAACATATAAAACCCTCACATAAACCTAATTCTCCTTCAACTCTGGTAGAGAATTCCTGCCACTGTAGTACTAGACTAAGTGCTAACAAGGAACATCATTAATTAAATTGTCTTTTAATGGCTCTGGAGGTGAACTCTGTAAAGTGGAGGGAAGTAGTGGAATCTTGGATTTGTACAATAAAAATAAAATTTATTTCACTTTATTTCAGCCAGCACAAAGATGGTTAGCATCTGGTTTAGGCTCATTGTTTGTGTTTCTATCAGCCCTTTTCAATAAAAGGGGAAAAGAAGATATTTACAGAAGGTAAAGTTGGATTACCTTAAGTGAGAAGTGATTTTTAAATGCTCAAATATGACAAGACAAACACAGACTATAAGAAGAACTATACAGAGAGTAAGAAAGTATAATTTTTTCCTTTACAAAAACCCAAATGTGAACAGTGTAGCTTCTCAAGGGATCTGCCTTCCATAGGCTTTTGCTTGCCAGAATCACAGAATCACAGAAACACTAGGTTGGTAAAGACCCACAGGATCATCAAGTCCAACCATTCCTATCAACAAATAAACCATGCCCCTCAGCACCTCATCCAGCCATCTTTCAAACTCCTCCAGGGAAGGTGACTCAACCACCTCCCTGGACAGCTTGTTCCAGTGCCCAATGACCCTTTCCGTGAAAAATTTTTTCTGTTGTCCGGCCTGAACCTCCCATGGTAGAGCTTGAGGCCATTCCCTCTTGTCCTGTCACCTGGGAGAAGAGACCAGTTCCTTCCTCTCTACAGCCTCCTTTCTGGTAGTTGTAAAGAGCAATAAGGTCTCCTCTCAGCCCTTCTCTAGGCTAAATATCCCCAGTTCCCTCAGCCGCTCCTCATAAGACTTGTTCTCCAGCCCTTTCACCAGCTTTGTCACTCTTCTCTGGACACTCTCCAGAGCCTCAACATCCTTCTTGTGGTGAGGGGCCCAGAACTGCACACAGTATTCAAGGAGCGGCCTCACCAGTGCTGAGTACAGAGGGAGAATAACCTCCCTGGGTCTGCTGGTCACGCCATTTCTGATATAAATTCAAATATGATTCAGATATGACTTCAACAGTTGCAGGTATTACATGCACATTACACTGAAAGCTGGAACTAATCTTCTTTAATCTGAAGAGATATCTTACCTGGACACTTGTTCCTGGAAGCAAGAAGCATCTGTACTGAAAAATGGGTGTAAGGTAGAAGAGCAGAAGCCACAGTATTGTGCCCTGGTCCAAGAATGGAAACATTCTTTGTCATTTGGGCCTCATACAGTTAAGACATACAATTGCCTCTGGCTGAATAACTTGAGCTTCACATCTGTTCACAGGAAAGACCAGACTCTCCTATCAAACCAGTGTGATGGTATTTGAAATCTGTGAATTCCTGCCAGGACTTGAGTGCATTTTTAATCACTTCCAAAATCTTTTGGACATGAGAATTCCACTGACGTCATAGCCTGTGATTCATCTATTAAATGATTGGCTAAGAAACACTATAGAATGTGAAATGAATCATTTAGCTAATAAGGAATAGGTTTGACTATGTGATATGAATTAACAGATCATCAGAAATGCTTAGATATGTGATGATTTCAATACTAATGTCATTTTTATTTGAAAACTGTGATTCTCTAGCTGTCTGAGAGAAGAAATTATAAGAAGTCTTTATGACTGGTGTATCTTTCTGCCTACATACCACGTGCTTCTGTGACATCTGATACAGAAAGGGTGAATGCACTCCTTAAACCCATTCGCCATTAGCGCATCTCACTCTGTTGCTACTTATTCACAAATACAGCAACTTAATGGTGCCTGTGAAGCCTCTAAAAGGAGAGAGATCTGGTAAACTGTCGAAAGCATAAGAGGAACAATCTAAAACATAACCAAGGAGCAGTAAGGGAATGACCAGGAGTGTACATTGATACTGCTGTGAGTCTGAAATGGAGTATTTTCGCTGCATGTAGGAAATAGTCTGGTTTTGGCTTGGACCCCTTAGACCTTTGCATAAAACCTATTGAAGCAGTAAAAAAAAAAAAAAGCATATCTGCTTACATTAAGAGGTCTACTAGCTGAAAGGTAGAAACAAAGTTAAAACCTTTTCTGTGGTTCAGTCAGTAGAGGTAGAAACAAGGCTCCATCCTTAGTAATGTTAGCGGTAAGAAAAAAATGTCTTTCATAGGCTTTTTAAAAAAAAAAAAGTTTTAGCCTTTCTTTTATGATGTGGAATTAGACTTTTGAAATTATTTTTCAAAAGAAAGAATTCATGTAAGAGACAGAACCCAAGCACTAGGATCTTTGGAGTATATAGTCAAGCTCCTCCTTAATTAGGAAACATGGGTGCAAAGCCCTGGCACAAATTTACATCCGCCTTACTAAGAGGGATGTAAGCCTGTCGTCTCCCTTCATCTCATCCTTGCCTGAAACTTCACCTAAAATATCCTAAAAGTGATAATGATGCCAAACTTAATACTTCTCAATAAATCATTCTGTCATTTACAAAACCATGTTTTTCAATGAAAAAGGTCAGTTTGAAGAAACAAATGAGGAGGAGATTATTTTGCATTTCTTTGAAAGTGTCTTTCCAGGATTCCACACAGTTCATCTTCCCAGCTGAATTGGATGACTCCCCTGATCTCTTCATAGATATGGTGAAAATCAAAACTCTCCTCAAGTTACCCTACTGGAAGAGAAATGCCTAGTTTAGAAACAGAGAGTTAGGACTTACATCTCCTTTTTTTCACCTGCTGGCTGCTTTCCTATCTCCACCACACCTGGACTCACCTTTCCATAACTTCCTTACCTTGTCTGCATGTTGCAAGATTCTGTTCAAGGTTTGTAGTGCTGGCTTATTTTTTTATGGATTGTGACTTTGTGTTTCAGTGGAACTCATTTGGCAGACATATCTTCAAGGACAACAATGATGTCTGTGTTAAGTTACCATTCTTTATCTTTAACTTGTCCTGTCAGTTTTCTGGCAGACCACAGTAAATCTAAAACACTTGGAGTTACACAAACTATTTTCCAGACTGCCTTGTCGCAGTTCAGGGCTGGAGCATAGTAAGTAAACAGATGTGATTTGGAACTAGAATTGTACTATCAGACCAGCAACCTGAGCTTTAATGTTCAAAAATATGCTACAGGCACTTGTTTTGTCCATAAGCTTGTTTTGTCCATGTGTAAGAGCCAAGACGATAATGTGCTGGTCTGTGAAGATACAGGGACCTTTATTTAAATCATTTCACAAATGTGCCTTGTGCAATTACTTGCCTATCCAAATAAACAGAGATGTTCAATCAAATGTTCTACAGATTCAATCAAATGGGCAAGATTACCGTGAATTAAATAGAAATACAATACAATGATAAATAATTATTTACTTTCCCAGTGAAAGGTGATTATTAAGAGAGAGTTAAATTTCTGAGAAATTTTTATAAAAGGGGTAGTTCAGTTCATCTTTAAACAAAAAGCAGTGATATGATTGAATAACCATCAAGAAGTCTCATTTCAAGTAAACTAGGAGAAAGAAATTGAAATGAAGACCATGGAGCTGAAGAGTTGCCTAGGAGCCACAACACAAGGTCCTCTATGAAAATCAAGAGTGAACAGCCCAATGAAGATTTGTCTAAGATCTTCCTGGCAATTCTTTTCTGCTATCATTCCCTGCCCGCTACTTCAGAAAGAAATTCAGAAAGAAACTGATGGAGGTTATGAAAGTGTGATGCTGAGAAAGAGATTTCATAGCATACTAAGTGAGTTTCTGGAGACTTTTGGTTTGTCTGGATAGAAATGCATCTCAGTGACCCTCACTCAAATTAATTAAATTCTGTGTGAAATAAACAGTGCAGCAAAAATAGTGGATGATCATATAGGTTGGATGTGGGTATCTGCAGTGCACAGATGCATCTAGGATCATTCTTGAGCCCCAAACCTGCCTTGAGCATTCAGTGTCCAAACTGTAAAATCCCTTCCTTATCAATATGTGGTGGCCAGATGCATAGAATCTATTGGGAATGACATCTGGCCTGTGCTAACATCCAAATTGTATGCAAGACTTGTTTGGTGCTTGCGGTTTGGGGTTAAATCATGACATTCTAACAGTTTAACACTAACAGTAAAGTTATAATGTCCAGAAATCACCCTTGGGTACTGAAATTAAGGGTAAAACTATACAGCATGAAAATCAGATTATTCTGTGTTTTTCAAAATTCTTAATCCATGCCACAGTCTTCACTTTTCCTAGCCCCATGATTTCTGTGGGAGATATTTCTGCACTCACTTGTAGCCTTTGAAAGCTCCTCTGAGAACGCTCCAGTATTCTTGAATTAGTCAGTAGTTACAATAAGACAAGAAATAAAAACATTAACAAGAAAACAGAAAGAAGGGTGTGACGCCAGTAGAGTGCAGCAAGAATAATGGGATTTTTATTCAGTAGAGCTTTGTTCCACAAGTCAAAAACAATGAACACCTTATGATTTACCCTCATGAAGAAACTAAGGCATGGGATCCTTAACCTAGTGAAGAACCAGCCTCTGTCTCCTACTTTTGCATGCTGCAAGTGGCTATGAGCCAGAGTGATGCACCTGAACGCTGTCTAGTGCTGCCAATACAGTTCACTTCCAGCTCAATCTGCAGTAACAATCCACAGTATACACCAGATACCATAGCAGAGGAATCCATCAAGATGCTAAAACACACATACAACAACAAAATACTTTTGATGTCTTTCTAACAGACATTCAAAATAACTTGGAGAATTTCATGTATTAAATAAAGTTGGGGAAATCTTGATCAATGTTCTTTATGCTTTCCTAGCCTTTTCCCCCTTCCCTTTAGCTGAAGGAGTTCATCTCTGTTTTTATAAACTTAATGCTGCTTTAGGAATGAAGTTTAACACACTTCATAACTTAGTAATGAAGTTCCTGGAAAAGTCTGAAGTATTCTCCTTACAAATTAAAAAAAAATATATTTAACTGATGGAGAAAGTAAAAGGAATAGAGAAAAGTACTCTAGAAACAACTGTTTCTGAGATTAGTCCTTTTCCTAACAGCTTGAGGTAAGGTATGAAAGCAAATATATTTCTAAAAGCCAGCTACTCAGCTGGTAGACACTAGCATAACGTGGCTAATGTTGGCAGTTATCAAAGTGGAAAAGCTGACCTATACCACCAACTTTGACTGATGAAACGGCTTATTTCTTAATAAAACCTAAAGATATTGATAATCTTGGAACAGCATTTAAATACTTATATGCATATATTAGGGTTTGTTTGCCTTTCTTTCTGAAGTATTGCAAGAACTGTCTCTCTCATTGCATATTGGCACTTCTAATGCAGGTAGAACAGAAATCCCTACAAGCATGCACTGAAGAATGTGTACATCACATATATAACATGCAAAATTATACATATAGATAGAGGTTTAACAGTTTGACCTCTATTTGTAGCACCAAAAAAAAAGGTCCAGGTAAGACCCTGACAGATTACTTCATCCATGTTTTGTTGTTTATAATGTTACACTGTTACTCTCCTGCTGGTCGTTACTATTGGGGAGTTTTTCTCCAGTGAAAACTCACAACAGTAAAAGCAGGTTAAAATAAATCAGTTGTTTCTTTGTCCCATGCTCTGCTGATGCCCTACAGAAGCATTTCAGCAGAGGACAGCTGTATAGAGGTTGGTGTAATCCAGAGAGTTTACTGTGAGTAAGGATGGACACTACACTACAGACTTTGGCCAGAAATAAGCTTGAGTTAAAGTTTTGCCGCATTCTAGGCAGGTAAGGCAGGTTATGTTTCCCAGAAATTGTAGTTCTGGACAAAGTTCATTTGCATGTTACTACAAGGACTTGAATACAGCAGAGTAGTAGTGTGCCAAGGTGTGTGTTTCTGCATCTTTCCGGGTAAATGCATATATATGCGTATGTATTTGAATATATATAAAAATATATATTAACATACTGAATTACTCTTCTGAATGCTGCTATTAATACAGACCTACTTAATAGTATTTTATCAGGAAAGGATATAGGCAAATCACTTAGTCTTTTCCTTGTCTTTGAATTGAGATCAATTAATCTTCAAGAGATGTTTCTCATATATGATCTTAAATGTCTGTAGAGATAGAGATTCTGCAATCACTCTTACAATAATTTCTAGAGCCTAGGGTCATAAAAATCTCATTCCTGAATGTGTAAGAACCTCACAGTACAGAGTTCACACTATTCCTTCCAGAGTGTATTAACTTGGCATTTGCTGAAGCACAGGAAGAATTTGGCCATCATAATGACCACTCATGTGGTTTTATTACACCCTTATAAAGCTTTTCATTGTTGGCTACTAACACAATTTACTTAAATACTTGCATATCTTCCAGATTTGCTATTTCACTGATCACTGCAGGCTACTTCTTTAAAATTTCCAATAAACCTAACAAATGTCATGAGTGTAATGTAGACCTCTAGGCTATCTAGTGCTTAACTTTACAGAGCCCTGGAAAAAGACATAATTATTCTTTGTTTCCAACTTTATTTGATAGTTCCAGATTAATGAAAGATCTTGACATCTCATGCATGACTATTTCAATTCTTTAAAATATCTCCCGCAAATATTTTCCCGAGATCTTTAGAATATCTGGTAATTTATAACTACTGCTGTTTCTTTATCCACTCTTTAGCTGGTATGTTAAAAAGATGTACCTGCCACTATTTCCTTTTGCAGAAACTGCTTATGTTAATCTATATCATATGAAGTTTATACAGGTGCTTGGAATGCAGTTTCTCACTTTTGTCTCAAACTGTTCTTTTTCCAGTTATTTTTGATCAGCTTTTAAAAGCAATGACCTTTGAAGCCTCAGATTGATTTCTGCTTCTTATAAAAACCTGTCTATGAACAAAAAAGTGAAAATGTTGTTCTCTTTGAACATATCTTCTTAATTTTACATTACATATGTTGTCTGGATAACAGAGATTGTAAACTTTCTACACAGCAAGTAATAAAAGAGTCAAGAACAGAAGAACAAGTAATAAAGACCTGTTCCACTGCTTACTAGTTCACTATTCATGTTTAATTCAATTACCTGACCAAGGACTGGAAACAGGATATTCTATGAAAAAGTCATGTGACCAGCTTAGCAACTTGATGTTCAGATATCAACATCCATTGCTTAAATAAGACTTGATATCATAGACAAACTAAAAAAAAAAGACAAGAAAATCTCCCAGAGGCAACACTTTTTAAAGGGGAAAAGTAGGAAATGATGATATTTTGGTCTCCTGGTAATGAAGCAACGAAAAGCAATTGCCTTCATTTGCCTCTTTTCAGGTCACTTCCAACATTCCTCTTGTGTGGGCAGGGTACAGATGTTTTATCCACAGTTTGGAGCTTTGGTTTGGCATTGCAAGAGATACATGAAACATCTCAGGGGCTGCAGGCCCTCAGAAGTTTGCTCAGTGCTGCTCACACGGTAAATCACTGGCTTTTGCATGTCAGAGGAACTGCCTGGCAGCCTGTGTTTCTTTCCTCCAGGCTACCACTGGAATTCTTCTTCTTGCTTACGAGAACATATGCTTAAAAATAACCACCTCCCTTCTCTGCTATTTGGCACCTAAAGCCTTATTTTAATTTCTGGGTGCAGCTTTTTCTCTGAACATATTGCAAAATACTGGTACATTACCCATCTGTTCCAACTTGGTGTCTTCAGGGCTGAGTGCTGTAGAGGAAAGGTTATCATTAACTTGCCTCAAAAATCTTGATTTGCTTATAATAACAGTAAGTGAGGAAATTCATTGGGTTATATTCAGAGTGCAGGTTTTCACTCCCCATTTTAACAAAAATGACCTGAGGACAAAAATCCTCACTGCAGTCTGATGACTTTGAGTAATCCAAACCAAATCGGAGAAAACTTTCCTTCTGTTTTGGTTCAGGCTTTTATTCAATGCAGGCTCTGAGGAACCCCAAAAGCCACAGACAAACCTGGGTTTTGCAGAGCTGTACACAAGTTGACTGAGGAATCTTTGGCAGATTTGTGTATTTTAGTGAGCCTGACATAACCGAGCATGAACTCAAAAAAGAGTTCACCTCTAAATCAGTATGACACATGGTTCTCCAAACAATTCCTGATACACCTAATACAAGGAAAGATCTAGTCATAGTAAATGGGCCAACTGATTTTCAATTAATTTAACTCCTCTACAACAATGGAAGTTCTCTGGAAAATTAAGTTTCTGTGTTTCTACAAGCATAGCATCCATGCCTAGTTTGGAGTCTGTAAATTTCACCTTGTTATTTTTACAGCTCTGTATGAACTTGCATAGCCTAAATGAGGTGTATGACATTGCTCCGAGTTCTTCCTGCCTGCTGGTGAATCACTTGACAGTGTGGACCTTTTTTTGCCAGAATGCAAAAGACTAGGACAGGACTCCCTACACCACCTAGACCAGGTACTCAGATCCACTGGGAATGTTAACATAGGTGCTTAGCCCAAAAGCATTCACAGCAAAGCTTCCTCCAGTTCCAAATAGTACAAGACAAGACTCCAACATCATAAAACACATCAAGGGACCAAGAGTTTTGGTGTGTCCAAACAACATCTGCATTGATTTTAAAATTTGTTCAATAAAAAAGTCCATCTGATCCTAGGAAAGAAACCTCATCACCTACTTAAAAAAAAAGACAGAACTTCCCCTGAAATACTGTCAATCACTGCCTTTGTGACTTGGGAAATTCTTTTTCAACCACATATTTACAGGGAGCTGTGTAAAGATTTTGCAAGTTTTTGCAAGACTTTTAGTAAAGAAATTACATTTACAGGTCTCTACTCTGTTTAAGTATGTACATGTATAGGTGTATGTGCACACACAGGTTGCATATGTAAGTAAGTGAGCATGGGCTGGTGGGCAGGTGCTCATGGATGTGGGTGCACAACTTTCTACCAATCATTTCAATCCAATGTATAGAAATCAAGGTCATTTCAAAGACATTATATTCCCACAAGTGTTATGAAAATCACAAACTGGGTGGAGCAAAAATACACCACGGCTGCATCCATAGTTGTGAATTAAACTTACCTCATACTGTTCTCTGCTCCTGAAGCCAACTGGCATTGAATGAACAGTTTCCGTACTATTCAACTCTCTCCTAACAAAGGTGATTATGTCTAAATGCCTATTTTGGTGGACCATGGCCTTTTCTAACTCCTTAGTAGTTCCTGGGAATTGTTTAAAGGAGTGCTAGTTTTCTCTGGTCAAAACTATGCCAACCAATATTCTCACAATTTAACAACATAGTTGGTCAAGTTCCACCACTTGGAAACATTCCCTAGTATTGTTTAATTTATTAGTATAGACACAGCTTGCGTGTACACCCAACTGAGAAGCAGGCTGTTCTGTTAATTCAGTTTTTATTAGACACTAGATTATGCCCAGAAGAATTATGTTGTGAATGCCCCAGCAGCGGGGAACGGCTAAAATCCAAACTCAGACTGCTAGATGACAGAGAAGACAACTAGGTAGCATAAATCAGTAGGGAACTGGGCTGTATTAGTTCCACTGCTCACAGCTTTGCTTGTTCCTTCATGTATGCAGTCACTGCATTTGCTGCAGGGAAGACACGCAATCAAGGCTGAGAGTGGTTGTCAGATGGGCTCTGAGAAGCACTTGTACTGAAATGGCTTGTGATTTCCCAGGGATAACAGAATCCTGTTCTTTTTGCAGAGGCTGCCTGGAAGTTGGCAGCACAGACATTGTACTTGTTTGGATGTCATGGGTTTTTTTTTCCAACCTGTTACAGGCAGTGCTACAGAGCACCTGAAAGTGTCTGTTCTGGGAGCACTATGCACGTGAGTGGCAGGAAACTTGTCCAACATGAATATACTAAAAAAAAAACCTGAACCAAGAAAACCTGAGTGGCAAAAAGCTGAATGAAGAACTGAGAAAACAGCACATTGGCAAGGATATCAGAAAAGAGATAAAAACCCCATGACTTCTCATGGAATTGTTCCCACCAGACCTGAGAGCACTGCCTCTTCTTGTATTTCTATAGCACCTGCAGCATGTGGGAGCTGCTGTTTGCATAGAGCGTATACCCATGCAAGTCTATACACCACAAACACCAACACAGATTTGCCAGGGTGATGTACTTAGAGGTCAAAATGAGGGAAAAATGAAAAAAAAGCTGGAGTTATCATCTAAATAATATCACAGTTCATATATTGAACTGTTCCTGAAACGCTCCTCGCCTGAGTCAGGACAACAGTGAACTGAGGCTCCAGGGATGTCTTGGGATTTCTTTTCATCAGTCAACTCTAGTACAATAAAGGGAAATGTACAATCAAGGTGCACTAATAAATCAACCAATAAACAAGCTGAATAGGGATATGTGGCCGTACCCTTTGCAAACAAGGCCATGCATGTCCATGCCAACATAGTTACTTTGCTTGGATTTACCAGGAGAAAATAGATTGTAAAGCAGTCTGTAAATAGCCAATAAATCTTGGTCCTGGGGTTTTATGTATTTCCACCATAGTCAGGAAAGAACTTGGGGTTTATTTAAAACCAGAAGTTAATGCAACTATCTCAAATGTGGTGCTTTAGTGGGAGAGAGAATGGAAATGTCTTTGATTGTGCTTTCATTCCCTACAGGGTGTATTTTCTCCAAAAAAATCTTTTTAAGAGCTTCAATCTCATTTCTCAAGAAAGATACATCCAGAAACTCATGCAAACTCTTTCCTGTTTAGTACAACAACATTCCCCAAAAGTAACATCGATTGAAGAAAGGGCTGTGGCAGGTGACTGAAGTGACTGGTCCTACAGATCCTCTCTCTAATGCTATACACTGAGCAGCTAGAGATAAACCTTCTGTACACCTACAATCAAGAACTTGCAAAGATTAATTGTTATTTTTTTCAGAAAAAAAGAGTTGGCAATTAGGCTACACATTCTTAAAGGTCTAAGGCATATTCGGGAACAAAACTTCCTGCCTCACCTTCATTCTTATCCTTTGCAAAGTAGTTCTTGGGTTTTCATTAAGACTTGTAGCACTGAGCTCAGATACGTCATAAATTTGGTGAATATGCTGTCTGCTTAGAGTCATTTGTTCAGCTCTGGGTCTAATTCTGTGTTGCAATCTGCAGCACAGTCAAAAATTGCCACACCGGTTTATAAAAACTCTGCTAATATTGAAGGGTTTGGGTTTGTTTGGTTTTTCCATATGGAAAATATGATTTTGCTAAATCATTCCAGTATGCAGCCTTAAAGACTGAATTGACTGTAATGTACAGTTGACTCCAGAAGCCTAAACAGTTAGCGTTTCATCTTTCTTCCATGATACTAGTCTTCTCCAAAAACATTATCAGTCTCTGTTTAAAAGTGTGCACAGCTGTAATGTTTGAAGACACTGAATGAAGTACTGTCTCTTAAACATTTGTAATTGTTTTTCACTGGACTGTGACCTGAATTTAGTAACACCTGACTCATGGCTGCTACTAACAGGATATCCCAATAAGTGAGAGGAAAATCCTGTGTCAGTGCATTTTCTAGAGTTAGACCAGCTGAGTTTTTCTTTTGTTTAATATGTTCAGAAGTCTGCAAGGAAATCATCTGCAATGAGGAGAGTGACGGAGCTTATCAGAGAGATAAGAAAGCTGTCAAAGTTTCCTGAACCTCTTTGTACTTGGGAACACTCATTAAGTGATTATGGCATGCATTGGCAGAGTTGAGACAATAAAAGCAAAGGAGTCTTCAGATCTGTCTGGTTGGACACTGTGTGGTCCACAGGTTTCCTCTTTCTCTGGCACAGCTGACCCTTCAGTCAGGATCAAGATATAACATGAAGTGAAATTCCTGTGTTACTTTTCTCTCTGCTTATTTTCTCCAGGGTGACTTGTTTTTTTTAGGGAATCCTTGCTACTACAAAGCAGTCTTCTCTAGGACTTATTTTGATTTTCTGATGAGCTGAGAAGAGCTGGAATGTAATAGCCATTAATTACTCTTTTTCTTCAAAGTATAGTCAATACTGTTGGCCATTTCTCTACAGCAATTACCTCAGAAAAATCTTACATGATAAGGACAACAAAGAACATATGCTTGATCTTGACCTGAGGGCTTTGGAAAATACTATAGGGAAAATGTACACTGTGGCTGTTTGCAATAGTAAGAGACTGGACTTGCACCCCGATGGATGCTAATCTCTTTCATATTCCTTGGAAAAGCAAGAGCAGATATGCCTCAGTTAGAAATGCGCTCTGGGAGAAACACTTACGTCTTCCTACAAGGACTCTAGCCATGTGAGGGCAAAACAATTGCAACAGAACTGTGTGAAAGGGAAGGAACTTCTAATGAACTCTTGCTTCTGGATTGTGCACGAGGCTTAATTCACATCTGTGTATTAAAAATGAAGTAGACATCTGTGTTCTACCTAATTGCAAAGCCAAGACCTGTTGAAATTAACAAATTTGCCTTGATTTATTATTTTGTTAGATTGTCCAATTAACCATGCAAGCTAAGAGATGACAAGAAAAAGAAATTCCTTTTCTTACTGTTTTCAGAGCAGTCATTATACCCAAAAAATGTTAGAAACACACCACAATTTCTTTACAGTGGCTTCCCTTATGTGTTTGCTTGAAGTATTCTAACGGCATTGCTCTTCCTTCTTCCAGCTGATGAGTATTTAGTGAGAAAACAAAGAAATACCTTGCCCAAAGCACAGTCAGATCAGGGAGCAATGTAGTCAGTCAGTCAGATGGCAGGTCCAGAAATAAGCACTAGCCACACAACAAAGTGATATGGCATTTGTAGTACAAGACAGAGTTTGTGCTTAGACGTCTGAAAATTTCAGTTTATAGCAACCATGTACTTTCAAAATGAACCTTCCACTCATTTCTGATTGCTGCACTTTGGTTTAGTACTGCATAGTGATCTCAGAACACATGATCTACTATTCTTCTGGCCAAAACAAAACTAGAAGATTCAGTGTGCGAGTGTATCTCATGTTCTCCTATTGTGAAAAGTTATTCAACTGATAGGGCAAGAAAAGGGTTAGTTTGATATGAGACCTGCAAAGTATACATGAATGCAGGTTTTGGGAAGTCAGCACTAAAATATTTCTCTCTAGAGATCTGCTGAATCTAGCCTGGATCAGCACTGATGGCACTAAGTCTTTCTCATAGTCAAAGAAAAGAAATTGGAACTTCCAGGACATGGGTCTTCTGACTTGATTTTCTTGTCATCTCACATTTTCATATGAAATGCATTATGCTGCAAAACCACTCATTTCTCTCCACTAAATCTAGACAATAGGCCTGGAGGTAATTTCATTCTTGGTCAGATGAAACCCACTTTAGATAGTATGAAAATCCTAATCTGCTTTGAGAACTGAATAGGTTTAAAGCCCCCACCTTATTTTAAAAAATTCACTTGACTGATCCTCACAGTAACTAATTTTATTTATGTGCCCTGCTTGCTGTGCCCCAAACAACGGTCATTTGTCACTCAACTAATCCAGGTATTTGGCTCTCTAACCCTCCTTTCACATTCTCATAACCCTCTCGTGTGAGGCCTTCTCCCTGATAGCTGATCAATTTAGACTTATGTCAATGCAATAATTAGCAATAATTTAAAATCCATCAATGACTTCTCTGAAGATTTCAGAAGTTTTAAGAGAAAAACTAGGTTTTTTGTTTGGGAGATGTGCTATTTATTCCTGGAAGACTCACTGGGACAATGCTGAGGGGGTTGTGCTAGTCTTCCCTAGCACAAATAAAAACTCATGAAACTGTGTTGTCCAACTGGCACGTTTATACCTTTTGCAGTTTTGATCCTTGCCTCAGCTAGGAGAACCTGTCCTCCTTTTCTCAAAGCCTCTCCCCAGCTCACTCTCCCATCACCCATTTACTCCATTACTGCTGCCATTCACCAGTCAGACGGTGTCACTGTTGAGCAACGCAAAGCTGCTCCTTCTTTCTGAGCGAGAAGCACACTGATAACCAGAGTGATTTTCTGGTAGCACAGGAAATAAAAGACTAAAATCTGTAGTGCCACCTCTGTATTGGTAGTGCCAGAGCACTTGTCCCCCTGGTATGCCTTATTTCATTTTCAGCTGTGATTAATACTAAGAAATTAGATCCACCTCAAACAAGTACTGCAAAACACCTGTTAATATCTCAGGAACTGACTTGACTGTAGGCAAGAGCTACAGGAAAGTATTTCTTTGGCTGAGGTCAAATGGGTTCCTTTCTCTGTGTCATAGACAAATGGCCCATCACCATGACTACCACAAAAGGACTACTGAAAGACGTGTTTGGGAAAATGCTTTTAGATTAATTAGCACACTTTCGAGTCAGAGGTACAGTTTTATGTACAGCAGTATGGGCAGAAGGAATTCACCTAGGCTGACTATATTCAATCCTTTACCAGAGACTCAGCCTTCCACAACTACTCTATAGTGTTGGGACAGCTCAGGAGAGAAGTCTGTTCATTGAGATAATAGCAACCGATTAATGAAACGGGTTACTAAGGACAGAAGAGGGATTGCTAGCTCATCTTACCTGGCATCTAAGACTTTCCTGCCCGGCAGTTGCCTTCTAAGCAAAATAGCTGGCCAGGATCATTGCCTTCTACCTTAATGGACTCCAGCCAACTTCTGTATCGTACCAAACTTCACCTCTCACTACTGATGCCTGTAGCTTCACAGTTAAATTTCTATTCCCAACAATTTACTTTACATATCAGCTAGTCTTGTAAGAGCTCTACCATGCTGTACTTCCTTGATTCCTCTACTAGTAGCTAGCAAAGGTGCCTTCTGTTCTTCAAATTTGCTTTCCTTTTTCAGATTGTTTCCATTCTAGACCTCCATTCTGAGTACGTTTTTGACTGAAAATGAAATTTGAGAGAGGCATTAAAATCTGCCTCTCAATCTTACTGTATCATATCTAATTTGAGCAGGTGATTCAGGGTAAGAACTGCACATTTTATGTCCATATCCAAGAAAATATACTTTTGGACTCAGGGAGATGAGGTATTACAGGTCTGATGAAAGTGTACTTGAACTTCATCATGACAATTCTTCATTAATAAATGAAATATTTCTTTCTCTTTAATTAACCTAATAGGTTTCGACATGTCCATACAATCTTCACCGGGTCTCTACACTGACAATATGGTTACAGCAAAAGCAGTTCAAGTTGGCACCATTTGATGTAGGGATTGACCAAGACTCAATGAAACATGGATATCCCTGCGCTGGGAATAGAGACTTCTCCACCCTGAAGGAGTGCAACCAGAGAGACTTGCTCTCAACAGCTTCTGGGGTTAAAGCTAAACCATTTCACAGATTTGGTTCAGACATAGGAAAACAAAGGAG
The DNA here is from genome assembly GCA_013389865.1 of Piaya cayana. Classification (NCBI taxonomy): domain Eukaryota; kingdom Metazoa; phylum Chordata; class Aves; order Cuculiformes; family Coccyzidae; genus Piaya; species Piaya cayana. The sequence continues at coordinate 495,644 of WAAB01013371.1, read as the reverse complement.
GAAAGAAAGAGGGAAACTGATGTCAAGTGACAGGTCACTGCTTAGGGCACTCACTTCGACTGGAGAAGATAACACTTCACATCCCTTCCTCAAATCAAACTAAGCTGACACCTGGAATTCTGACTCTGCTGTAGTACCTGAATTCCCCAATGAATGTTTATGTTTATGCCTAGTCTTGGTTGTTACAATCATGAACATTTTGGGAAAAACAAAACAAACTAAACCTGTGGGCTTTTATTGATTTTTCCTACCTTCAGTGCAGAGTGAAAATTGATTTTAAAGCCTTATCTTCCCCATTCCTCCTCCCCCTTTCTTATTTCCTCTTTATTTGTAAAAGAGAATCCTTGGATTTGAGCCAACCTCACCTCCAGTTAACTCCAGTTAACACCATAGACCATTTAGCTTGCAATGGAGTGGAACTGATTGCATCCCATAGAAAGCAGCATTACACAGACACATTAGTTGTCTCCTGCTCACAGGATCCAGGGGGCTTATCCTTTTTGTGATAAAGGTCATTTCTTTCTCAGACTTCCTTTTCCTCTCTGCTGAGTGAAACAGCACTGTCCCTGAAGGAAGTGAAGCTTCAGAATACCATTTAGTATCATCTGATCCCTGCTTAAAAAAACACCGTTATGTATTTTCTTGTGGCATTACTATTGCCAAAACTTCTAATCAGTTGCACCCCTGAACTGTTTTGTTGGTTATTCTACCATAACAGGCCTTAGCTGAGGCTGTAGGTCTATTGAAACAGGCACCATACTTATTGCAAATCACATGTTCTCTTTCCCACACAGTCACTTGTTAAAGGTCACACAAGAAAATACAGGCAAAGGATGGAACCAAATCTCCTGTATCCTCAGTCCAGTCCATTAACCAAAGACCTTCTTCCACTCACAGTAATTCCTTTGACTCAGTTATATTTTTTTTCCAAAACACTAGATGCAATAAATTACATGTGAGATGGAAAATGTGCATTAGTGAGGAAAAGAGCTGGGAGAACAACCGCATGTGTTGGTGGGAAGGTTATTTTTGTTTTTTGCTGACATAGATGAAATGCAAAATAAGAGAAATCTGGTTAGCCCAAGATGTTAGCTGATACACTGAGAGAAGGAGATCAATAAAAATCATTATGTTAGACCTTGCATACCAAGACAGTAGCTATGAAAAGACAATGAGTTATTATGAGAAAAATAAACACATGGTTAAATGGGTAACTGGAAATAAGAACTTCATGAAGATTATTGGAAAATTGAGAAGGATTTTACAGAGAGATGAAAAAGAAATACATTCAAAAAAAATTTAGAGACATTTTCACTGATTTAAAAAAAAGGAATAAGCCTTCAAATAAAAGCCCTTTCTACCCAGAGAAAGAATCATCTTCCTGTTCTCAGGTAAAACCAGACAGGAATAAATTATTTTGACTAATGAAATCTTCACCAACTGAAAGGTTAATAAAGGCAAAATCCTTTTAAATTCACCTCTGAGCCTTGCACAGGTAGGAGACAGTAAATCTAGACCTTTTCAATGGAGTCCACATACACACTTCTTCGATCTGAAAGGGATTTCCCCCTCCTTCAGGAAGAGTAATTGTGAATCATACACGTGAGATTCTGAAATGTCAATCCTATTAACAGGCAAGGCAAGATTGACAGAGTTACCACAGGGAGGGAGTTGATAAAACTGGCTTACAAACCCTGGAGAAGATAGAGGAAGTGGCAACTTGCAAGCAACAATCCAAATTAGGGGAGAAGGGTTCGAGCTAGTATCTTCAAAAAAAATTTTACCTTTATCTCGTTAGAATATCCCAGAGACTGGTAACTAGTATTTTATCCCAGCCTCAATTCAGAGCCCACTTTGTCTTTCTATGCTGTTCAGAGATAGAAGTGTGATAATATTTCTGTTGGGTAGATAAGGAAACAGACAGAGTGAGACTCCATGAGCTTGTGCTGAGTCACAGGGCTATGACAGGAACATCAGTTGGGCTACGGGACTCCTGAGTTTCCATCCAGAGGTCAAGACTAGGCATTTTATTTAACCAAAGTTAATTTTTCTGGTTGTAAGATCAGATCCTCCAGTTATCCACCAGTCTCAGAGTACAAAGCTTCCAGTACCGAGACACACAATGAGGGGTGCAGTGGCGGGTACAGTCATAGCACGTAGATTCTTGTGCTGTGGAGAAGGAGGAGTGAGAAGATGCCATCCCAAAATCTTTCTAATATCCGAGTCCTCAGCTGGTACAGATAACACCAGTCCAAGCCTTTGGGACAAAGCTGGATGGCTGCATTCACAGAAATGTCTGGTAGGTGGGTCTTAGGCAGAAGAGGTGCTTGGGAGTACAAATCTAGCTAGAAAGAATAAAGGCCGTGTCCACTCCAGCTTGCTATGGTGTATGACACCAAACCTTATGCTCCCTCTTTCAACCTTATTCATTCTGTCTGTCTAATGTGGGAAACACTGTATATCTGTGCTGCCATCGATGCAGTTATGTTTGCAGTTTTAGTGTTGAGTTGCCAAGTGTGTTCCCAGTAGCATCCCTTTCTGTTCATTAGAGAAGTGAAGGCCATAAGAGAATGACGGAAGCAATACTACAGAGGAATGAACATCAACCAGCAACGACTAATCAGAAGGGGACAAACCAAGTTGACTGCTGTTCCAGAAGCTCACTCTGCTAACTGAGCATTTTGTTCTCTGTGCTTTTGTTCTCTTTCTCTGCAAACTCCCATCTTGAACTGTCTCTTTCAAAATCTGCTTTATTACCCTCCTTAAGGCAGTATTATGTCTTTGCATCAATCCCTTAAGATAAGAGGATACAAGTCCCTCAGATATGTGCCTGAGCTCCTATATTTTTGTTCCAGCTACCAATGGCAGTAATTTACTAGGTGCTGCACGTTTTGCTATTTGTCTGTGTTCCAAAACAAGGAAGGGAGGAGAGGAAGTAGTGACAGTCAGACCCTTGTCTCCAGTGGTTTCCTGAGCCTTGACAAGGTCAGGAGGGCACTGGTCCCTTCCAATTGAGGGGGGAAAGGATGCATGGCTTCACAGAAATGCTCTTGGAAATGGCATTTCATGCTCAAGGGCATGAATGAACCTGTAGAACACCACCCTTCCCCTCTGCAACATGCCCACGGGCTTCCGTTAGCTCCTACCAGCAGCCCCTTTATCTTTTTTCTCTTTCCTTGAGCACAAGTGACAGAACACAGTGTTCCTCCCTCCTCCCCCCTTCCCTCCCTCAGGATCAGGGCTGCCACTGGTGATGTTCAAAACTATTGATTTCAACAACACTTCATAGTTCTTCAGCTAGCAAGTTTTACCCAATTCACAGGGTGGCAGGACCACAAAAGAACAAAGAGAAAAATAGGTTTCCATGTAATTGTGGAAGGAACGGTGAATGCAGAGTCTGAAAAGCAAAATTACAGCCCAAGGCTGTTGTAAGCATTGTTATGCAAATCAGCATGAAGGTAGCTAGGATTTCTCCTCCAAGTTCTTAATGCCTACAGGCACCAATTTTTAATTAGAAATTATCTAAAATGTTCAACGTGTCCAAACGTGAACAGAAACACCTGTGAGAGTCCCCATTCCTCCACTGGGTGTGACAGTACACAGAGCTGTGCTCAGTTCTAATGTGAAGATACTCAGTGAAAAGTCCTTCTGTGGTGAGTGAGAGAAGGGTTTGGAGGAGTAGAAGTCACCTGTCAAGGGAATGTTGGATGACACATGAATATAATGTTTTATTTCTGAAGAAATCCTGTGCAAGAATCAACAACTTTGTGCATGTATTGGCTAGGCTGAAGGTAGAATGGTCAGTTGTCCTGCCCCTCACAGTTTCTACACTACTGAAGATCAGGTCTTATAATTCCTCTCACAGATGGAGAGGAATTATCAATCCTTATCACATATTGTAGTATTTAAGACCTGCTGAAACCTGATGATGCAGACAAATGTAGCGAAGATGAAAACATCTATGTGCTTTCAACATAGCTTCTAATACTAGAAGAGCATTTTATCTAAAAGCTCTACAAGGTGAATTGACTCTCCACCTGACATCAGACTTGGCACTTCAAACATAGCTTTTTCTTATTCATTCTCACAGGAACCCTGGACCCATCCTGGAGCCATAACAGAAGGGTTGCATTGGTAGGGAAAGAAATTATTTGATTTTTTTCCTGGACCTGGGCATGCACTCAAACCCACTGACCCTGCTGTACCTTGTAGAAGGATTCCCACATGAATATCCCACACATTTCTGTAGCAAAATTATGACTGTCATGCACAGATATTTTAGCCAGCTTTGGATATGAATGGTGCATTCATCCTCAAATACAGGAAAACAATCCAGTGGCAGGTACGGGATTCAGCATCAGCCTGTTATTAGAAAAACATAAATTGCATAAAGCTGAAATCATCCTGTATTCACAGTGAGTTGTACCTGATTCACACTGGCAGGAATGCATTGTACACGGAGTAAAATAGTTGATTAGGGGAAGTAGTGAGGGCAGAAGCTGGCTGTGAATTTCAATCAAGGTAAAGGTTTCTGTATGACATTCCAATTCCAAAGCTGTTTCTAGGTACCTAAGTGATTACTTGGACATCATTATTGTAAACTTTACCTCCATTAGATCCCTGAAGACAAGTAATATTCAGATTCCTGTCCCAAATGGTAAATAACTGCATTATATGTGTAGTAAGTGAACCGAGTATGGGAACATAAAATATTTGTGGGTCTAGGCTTTCTGCATGTCCCTGTCCTGTCCTTCCTTTTACTTCTTGCTTCTTCCACATGCAGAGTCAGAACCACACCCTGATCCATCCATGTCAAAACATCATAGATGTGTTCACAGATGCACAGGGATACTGCTAGGGTGGTAAGGGAGGTGACATGCAACTTGCTCTCTGCCACACTGCGAAGCAGCAGCTGCTAGTGCAATGCAGTGGTGCTCTGCAGAGTTGGCTGCATGCAGAGAGGCAGCCCTGTGTGTTAGGTCCTTCTCTAACTGCCGTGATAAACACAGCCAATTACACTAATGGAAAAAATTGCATCAAAGTTGTGCCAGTGCTTTTGCTTTCCTGTGCTTTGCACTCCTTCATTTCAAAAATAAATGCTCAGAGGTCACCCTAGCCTGATTAAATCACAGGAATATACAGTGTCTGTTTTCAAAATTCTGTGACTACTAATTAATTTATGTCATCAAACAATTATCTTCTACCTCATTAGGCCATGAAACGTGAAGATCGTGTCAGCACTTTTGTTGGCAGGCTTGCACTTATTAGTTTGTAACCTTGGCCAGGAAATAAAACTTGCAATGTGTTTGAAGCAACAGGTGCTGCAAACTGGAGTTATTTTCACATTCTTGTAGGTGCTAGATGACTGAAATACCACAACATGGAAATTTCTCTCACTCATGATTTGATGACTAATATGTCATGAAAGGGAAGAACAGGGAAGCAGAACAAAGAACAGTGAGGAGGGCTGTTCTAGTGCACATCTACCACAACAGAGTGTCATCATGTGTTCTTCCTCACCTTATTTCTCAACCTGAACAACAGAACTCACACAAGGTATTTAGGTCAGGTGATGGGGGATTCACTTCTTAGATTAAATGACAAGGATCTGAAACACCTCTTCACATGGGAAGTTGTGGGGTACCACAGTCGGGGTAGTAAGCAGAAGTGGAAAGGAAGGTAAATTTGATCTACCTGGCCCAGAAAGGCCCTGCCAACAAGCATGTATTTCCAAGGGAGTTTCCCACATTAATTATACATAAAAATAACAAACGGTCTTGGCGATCAGTTAAATAGTCATGAGTAGGAGTCAAAATTCCTTTGTCCTTGATAGTTTGCTGACTTTCAATACGTTGGTTGCTCACCTGATTTATTTTTTCACATTTCCCTCCCCAGGTTTGTCTTTTTTTGGTTAATCTGTGTTAAGATTTATGTTTCCTAACTTTTTTTATTTTGAAGAAGCATTGTTCAGCAGTAACGTTGGCCTTTTACTCAGTGCAGTGCAGAAGTTTCATTATAAAACGTCATTGTTAAAAAAAAAATCAATGACTGTCAAGCAAATTGAAACATTTGGGTCAGGACACAAATTTTTTTCTTGTTGTTGTGCTTGAAATCAAATGTTTGAGTCTGAGTTCCCATTACCCCATTTAGGATGATTGTTCTTGAATCTTTCCACTGTTCAGGAGCCCTCAGTGATGGAAGATAAAACCTATCTAAGAAAGGAAAACTAAAGCATAGTAAACACAAAATATATTTCTTATCAATCATCTCAGACCAGAGGATACTTCCATCAACAGTGTTTCTCCAACCTTAGGTACAGAGATGCACCTGACTGGCTCTTATGCTGATGACGACCTTGCTTCAAGAAAAGGGTGGACAGATTACTTCCATAGTCCCTTCCAACAAAAATGTTATAGTTCTATAAATACCTAAGTGATACTGAAGTGGCGTTCCACTGTTCTTCATTTCATTTGCTGTTTTGTTTTGCCTTAATTTGGAACAAATATAAATATTGACATATTTGAATGCCCAAGGAGTAGAATTTCTGAGCTTCTATCAGAATTACTCAGATTGTAAACAGGAATTTGACTTGTTTTTAACAACCTCTTAATTCTCATGCCCAACGGCTAAGAATTCCAGTAAAAATAGCCATTAGAGGGGAAAGAAGGTCATGAGTTCAAGTTAGCAGATGAGGCCCCAGGAGAACTGCCTTTGCCACAATCCAGGCAATCCTAACAGATTTACTCTTACTTTACTTCTACCCTGTTCCCCTCAAAAATGAAAAAGGAGAGCAGCCAAATAACATAATTAAACGTGTAGAGTTAGTGATAGGAACACTCTTCACTGTGACATTAGACAGCATTGGAAAACTTTCAGTAATGTGACATTTCTTTGAAGAAAAAACACTAAAGAAGGATTTCCAATACATAAGACCACTATTAATGTTCTGAGCATTCTGACAACATTAGATCTGAGGGAGAAAAGGACCATTTTTTCCAGTGCTTTTTGTGACTTTTCCATTCAATAGAATTTCTTCTGGCTTTTTCTCCTAAATTTGAATTTAAAGGCTTGATAAACAGCACAGAATAGAACAGACATTATCAAAAAATAATTCTGAAGTTGAAATATCATGTTTTCTTAATTACCCCCACAGAAAAAAAAATCCCCTGTTTATTAGCTTAAAATTTAGAGAGATGTGAAACTCAACAGTTTCAGTTCACAGAAAGTAATGAAAACATTCTTAGATTTTTATTTGCATGGGGTCACATTTATGAAGTTTCTCTACAGTTTCATATTCAAAGAAAATAGACATTTGGGTATCAAAACCAGGATAAAGTATTGTCTCCGTTTAATCCAGTAGTAGCTTTGAAACTCATTATTTGATTGGCTGAAATTTGCTGAAACTGGTAAATTCACACTGTTGAATTTCTCTGCAAGTCTTCCGATGTTACTGCTGAAATGTCAAATGATCCACCTCATAGGGAAGTCCAATAGACTTTAACTATAGCTAAATTAATAGTTAAAACAAGAAATAAAACAGTCCCTGGTAAAACTGACATAAAATCTAAGAGACAGTAATAGAGAATTATAACATGTCTCCACATTTTATGGGTTTGCTCATTAAGCTCCACAGCAGAGATAAACTTCTCTATTAAATTCTATTGTAGAGCTTTAAAGAAAATCTATAGTTTTTTATTACACCAGTGGTTAGATGTTCACAGCAAGATCAGGACACATTGTACTAAGTACTGTATAAGCATATATTATACAGCCCAATGTCTGAAAATTAAACTTAAAAAAAATCCCACGCTATTTAAAATATTTGAAGAATATAAATTGTTGCTCAGCTCTACAATGCCCATATTTTTCTTCAGCACAGAAATTATTGAAAACTATATTTTTATTAAAAACATATACTTTTGAAGAAGTATCTGTTCATGTATTTTTCTAAAGCAGTTCTACCTTCTTGAAACCTCTTGCCATCTCAGGCTTATGTAACTATCTAACAGCATGTCACAAAACCTTTTAGAGGAACAAAATCCACCTTGGGGTTGACAGTATGGCTAAGCGATAACACTCCAAAGAACATTTTTGATGGCATGATAAAAACATCTGAAAATATAGAGTTAATAAATAACTATTTGACTACAGTAAAGTGTCACTTTTCTTCTACTGCAGATGTTTTCTTCTTGTGAACAAACCATCCATTTTCTTAAGCAGTGGTGTACTTTTAGGAGCGTAAGTGTGATATATTAAAAGCCCACAGGTCAGCTTTTCTGTTTTTTCCATTAATATTTATTTCCAGTAATTGGACAGAATTTCCCAGAGTCCCTGAATAGTAATGGCAAACTGATGAGTTTTACTAGGGATTGACATCTTGACTGGAAAGTCAGCTAGCGTGACAGGGAGATCCCCTTGTTATAAATTACAAAAATCAAGAGAGTTAATGAAGTTCATGTCCCCTCCCTCACTGTATCTCATGCTCCCCCAAACCAGCTCATACAGTAAAAACAGCGTTACAGAATAAAAGTAGTTCTGTTTTCTACCAAACAACTTTGAACCAGCTTCAATCCTCCTTCCTGTGTATATTTTCTGATGCTTCTTCTGAGCTCTGTACTTCCAGAACCACAGTAGTGCCTACACATTCAGTTTCCTGACATTAAGACGTAAATAAGTTTTTACATAATTTGAGTGATCAGACCTCTAATGTCCTGATTCTCTTCTCTTTCATACCAAATCTATTAAACTATTATCGCTCAGATTCTATTGAGTTTTGGCAGAGTAACTGCCAGTAGATTCTGGTATAAAGACCTTATACTGTTTATAGTTATTCTTACTTCCGACAGGCATTTGAATGCATGTGATGTGGCTTGGGGTGAGGAGATAAGTATGCATCATGACATCCCTTTTGGAGGAGTTTATTGCTATGACCAATTTTTCCCCTTTAGCTGTCAATTTACATAAAGATGCTCCAACCCATGAGAACTGTTTCAAGGCTTGTTCCACACAAAAAGAAAGCTTAATTACATAACTGGTCTAAGAGAACTGGGGCTGGAAGTGGAAAATGTGTCTACCTGTGTCTTCCTACTGCATGTGTAATGGGATTTATCATGTCAGGTTAGTCTGTGGGAGATTATGATCAGTATGAACAGCAATGATTAGTACTTGCTCTGATTCTGAGGCCACTACCCACTTGATACACAGAGATAAACATAAAGTCACCAGCTGCAGAAGTTTACTTTGGAAATATGACCTTTATGGGTGTAAAATAGCATAGCTTTTCTTGCTTCAGTGGAACTATGGCATGTCGTTATGAAAGCCAGTTTGCGACCAGAGTTGGATGGTTCAAGGAGGAGGAGGCCAGATCACAACCTCCTCTTTCCACTCTCTTCCTTCCATCACTTGTTTATGGGACAGGTTTACTTAGGGTCATATGGGACATTGTAACTTTGGACCCAAACCCTTGAATCCCATTACATCCCATGCTGCACACACTGCTGGGAAGGTATCTTTTTCACCTAAGTTTCAACAAATCTGGCAGTGTGCAACAGATGTCAGCACTGAGAAACATAACTTTTTGGGGAAGAAATAACCCTTGTCCTAAGCCTAAACTCTATTTTTCTGGCTCTGGTCCAGGGTTTAGTTGGGGTACATGGGAATTATGGTGGCCTTCAGTACAGGTTAAATCTCTGCTTTGGTGAAGAACAAGGCAGGGCTCTTTGGTGACCATTGTCTACCCATACAGAGCAATTTGTTATTATGACAGTATGTGCCCAGAGGGGTTAGTAGAAAGACAAAACTGAAGATCATGAAATAACCAAAGAAAACGTAAACAAGGTGGTTCTGTTACACACTGAAGTCTGGACAGGACTGACAAAAATTCAAACATCCTACATCCTGTATTCCCCTCTAATAAACAACACACAAAGACATAAGAAGCTAAAAGTTAAGTGAGGCTGAAACTGGATCAAAAGCCAATACCAACAAGAAGAAAGAAGGCCAGACCCTGTTCATATACTGGCTTGTGGACAGAGGGGTTATATACTGGATAATCAGCTAAAAACTGCTAGATAATATTCCAGTATATCTGTATTTATCACGGTTCTTTCAAATTAATTAAAATCTCATTGAAGTGTGCAATACTAAAATTGGATCTTCTAGCACACTTTCCTGAGCAATAGGAGAAATTAAGCACCAATTACTATCGACATTTTATCTTCCCACTCACCTGCAGTAAGTGATCTTTGTAAAAGAGCAGGTAGAATATCATTAGGGAATTTTAACTTTTTATTTAATGGTGATGAAGGACAGGTGAGCAGACATTGCTCTGGAAAAACTTTAATGACCATTGTTCAAGGCATTTGGAAAGGTTACATGCATAGATCCTGTCATCCACAGAAATGCTCTTTTCTGCACATGCAAAGAGCATTGTTGTGGTGCCACACATGAGCTGTGGAAAGGCTGAGCTGAGATGTCACTTTGCTGTGGCATTTATTTTTCAATTCTTGCTTGAGTGCCTGGATGCAGGATGTTGAATACTGTGTGCAGTTCTGGGCCCCCTCACCACAAGAAGGATGTTGAGGCTCTGGAGCGAGTCCAGAGAAAAGCGACAAAGCTGGTGAAGGGGCTGGAGAACAGGCCTTATGAGGAACGGCTGAGATAGCTGGGGTTGTTTAGCCTGGAGAAGAGGAGGTCGAGAGGAGACCTCATCGCTCTCTACAACTNTGGGACTGCTTAGTTGGGTATGTTATACAGATATACCTATAGATACAGTTGATTCTAATGGGATTCAACAGACTCATTTTTCAAAAATTATGCCATCATTTGCAGTCGCTGTGTCAAGAATTCTACCGGTAAGGTTTGCAAACTTTGTTCTGCTGACAGTAAAAGGAAAGCTAATTCTTAAATGATATCAACTGGTTTGTCCCCCAGTGTCTTTGTAGAAAGGAACTTTATTAACAGAATGGATATGTTATTGCACCAGACAGGGACAAGAACTACAGGGAAAAAGAGTTTATCTGCTCCATGCAAGTGGATGTGCTTTTATAAATTTTCTTGCTCTTCAGAGACTTAAAAATCTTTCACACATAGGTAATATAGTAAATCACCACACAACATCTCAGTGGTAAGAACATCAGTCCATGATGTGGAAGTTCAAGGTTCAAGGGCTTAGTCTACTGAGTACCAAGGAGTTTAAATTTCACTCTCATTCACTGCAGGTGAGTGCTCTAATCACTCACTAATTTCTATAGTGCAAAAAAAAAAAAAAAGTTTATTCAACTAAAGTTGGAAAAGTCCTGAAAAGACATCTGAGAAAGAAACATCTCAGAAAATCCTCATGGTTTATGTATGCAGTGGAGACAGAAAATAAAGCAGTTTTAGATTCTGTTTTAAAGTGGGTAGGGCAGGAAGTTGGACTGGACTGCAAGTTTAGGGAGTACACGCTGTTTTCCAATGAAAGTCATAGAAGAGTTTCAGCCACAATGAATCATTACATTCTATAGGGAAAAATAATATTCAAAAAATCTCTTCCTTGGAGGATTTCCAGTCAATCCTAGTATGTCCCTGACCCACACAAACTGTTGAATACTGTGGGCATATTTGCATTGACTTCAAAAAGATTTTTCACCAGGATCAGGTTAAACAAATATGGCTATTACAAGGGGGAAGAGACATAGAGAGGGAAAAACCCATTGATTCTTGAAATAAAGGGGAACACGAAATGTGGTCTGTCATTCAGACCACATTTGAGTCAGGATATATGCAATAGATACAGAGAAAACAGAGGTCACTGGACTTCAGAGCACATTCTCCTAAAATTTGCAAAGATATAGAGGGTAACATTTTGAAAATGGTTTAACTTTGAGTCATCATGTTCCAGCTCTTGGAAAGGAATGAAGAGTAGATGATGAAGAGTATAACTTCTTTCTTTTGCTTTGAAACTATCCCACCTTTCTCTCACAGTGAAGGCATGCATGACTAACACAATGAAAGAGATGTGGGTTTAATATGTAACAAGGAAGAGAGCAGTAACATTCAAAAAGCTAACCTTTCACATAGATTGGGCATGACAGTGGAAATCTCAATGCACTTCATTCATCAAAGTTGATAGCAAAATAAATACTGAGGACTGACTCTTCCAACAAAAGTATTTCCTTTTTAATCACAGTGGGCAAGGGCATTACAGAGGAATCTCTCCAGACTTATCTTTCATATTTCTGGTCAAAGCAGCTTTTGCCTTTGTCTCAGTGCACTGAGGATGAGGTCTACTGAATCATCTTCATGACTATTGAGTTCACAAGAGTGTAGAGAGCCTAACCACTGGAGGCTCTAAATCAGGTAGTGAAAGCTGTTTTATTGATGAAAAATCAAACAAAAAGCCAGATACAAGTAACAGATCAACCATGAAAGGTCTGAGACATTTGTACTAAAGAAAACCTGGGAACACTTCAAAATTAGCTTGAAAGGCCCAGCCTTGCTGCTGCCAAAAGCACTGATTTGTTGGGAGTAAAATGCTTTGAGAAAGTATTTCAAGAAATGCTTACATTGTTTTCCTATCAGCTCATGCCAGTTTCATGCCAGTTCTCAGGCTTTAAGCTTTCCAACTCTGCAAAGCAGGGGATAACTAAGCTCCATTCATTAGAAAAAATGTCACCCAGAGGAGGAGCTGGAAGTCTTAAGGACCATTCAGGCTTTTGCAAATAAAGACTGACATTTTCCAAAGTACTCACAAGTCAGGCGGTTATGAATACCTCAAAAACTTGTGTTATTAAAAATGAATGGGATACAGCCAGCTGAAGAAATGTAGAACTGATCTTTATTAAAATCATGGCATGTTATAGTGAAACTTACTTGCTTCTATTGTGCTTACACCACAAACATTGAACACAAAATTTGAAAAATACGTTTTGTTTAATAACCAAGAGAAAGGCCTATGAAAAGTCCATTAAGGGATTCCATTCAACTTGCCAGGAGACTAAAGTCTTAGAAGACCAAAGTGTCAAAGAGTTTCAAGAGAGACCTGATGGGAAAGCAATACTAGGAGTACATCAATCCCCTGTTACCAATGCAGAGAAACAGAAATAGCTGAGTTTAATGGACCAGTATCACTTTATACCAGAAGCTTGTGACAGAATAGAATACCCTATACATTTCCTGAGTCAGCCACTCTTGTCTCATACAAGACCAGCATACCTCCCTACAGATACTTTCCCCTTATCTCCTGAGGCTTGGTTATGTTTAAGAGGAAAGAATTACATTTTTGCTGTTCTCCTTTTTCAGACCTTCTCTGTGAAGCAAGATAACTATGTGTTAGAGGAAGAATCATACTGCCTGATGAAGTCAATAGCAGAACTACTGTTGATTTTGATGATGTTCTAGCATACATTTAATACTGCCAGGCAACTCCTTTTGCACAATGTGTGGAGAATTATTTCTCCTCTTCACCTAAATTTCCCACGCTACACCTTGAGAAAAAGCAGTGTTTCCTTATAGAGCACATTCAGATTCTAGGAGGAAAAAATAGAAATAGATTGCGCATTTGAATTTGGTATTATTATTCCTATGAGGTTCTTACTATTAGACCTGGGGAGGAAAATGTTTGAACGAACTGGTTGCTATTTCATTGGAACGTGGGAGAAATTTACTGAATATGGCTGAAATCAACCACAGACTCATTGAGTATCAATTTCTTTTGGAGGAGAGCTATATCTTGGCTCTGGAAAGAGTATGGAAAAGGACACCATTCCCATAGAAATAATGATGATATACTCATAGTATGCCCGCCTCCTCCTCACCACCTCCCAAAAGTACTCAGCATTTTTTATGCAACTATAAAAGTAATTTTTGTGGAGCTAAACATAGGTAACCTAGCATCAACAGGATTGCAAACAGATTAATTTGAAGGAAAATACCTGCTGTCCTGGTGCTAACATGTATGCATATTGGCACTGTGTATGCTCACAGGACCGAGTTTTCCCTAGGTGTCCTCCAGCCAACAGAATAGAAGAACTTTGACCAGAGGTGCTCCAAGCTCCCCTTGGGGCCTCCCTGTCTCCTCCATTGATGACAAAGATGTGTACATTGACTTATAGAAGGAAATGTCCCCATTACCAAAAGATCAGTTTTATGAACAACTCCATCATAGCATAAAACTGATTTGAAAAAAGAAGAGATGATTCCGAGTTTTTGTCATGGAATAACAGTCAACATTCACAGCATTATAGCCTGTATACAAACAGCTTAATGCCTTTCATCTTTAGGCAGAAGGAAAATGATTTTAAACTCCAAAAAACACCTGAACCCCACCTACCCTACCCAAACTCCATCAGATGGAGTCACAAACAGGAGGGCTTCCATACAAGCAGAGCCAGTTCTCTTTGCATAAATTCTAGAAAGCCAGGTTAATTTAGACTGAATTTGCTGCCTTACAAGCTGCTAACATAAGGAATGCTAAGTGAGCTGGAAACAACTGTGCTTGCTCAATTCTCAGCTATTGAATAGCCCTAACCAGTGATTTAACAGAAACAACAGCTAAGTGTGTGCGTACAGAAATCATTCCTCAAAGTGCTCCAAGTTTTGGATTTCTTTTGTAAAATGAGTCTCACTAAGAGCACCACCCTTTGCTCCACACATTTATACCTGTAAACTGGGCATTTAATGCCAAGAACTCCTTTACTGTTTGCTCATTCCCACTTCCACAATGCTCATTTCTAGAGAAGGCTGGAGACAGATAACTTTGACCTATATTTGTGTTGCTGGCAGTTTCTTTGCCACATTAGTTCATGTTTGCTTGGTCTTTGTTTCAGTGATATGTTGTGTAACATGAGCAATCAGAAAGCCAACTATGTACCAGCAGGAAGGCTTGGAGTACTGATTTTTGACACAATATGATGAATTGTGAGCTCTGTTTTAAAAACCTGACAGTCCTCAGAATTGTCAGCTACACACTAGAGACCAGTACCCTGAACAACATAACTCATGGAGTATAGCTGAGATTAGATCATAACTTCATTCATCCTCAGTGCCCACGTGCTCAGAGCACTGAGCATTCGGAACTCTCTTGAGTGCATGTCCTGTACTCGGGGGCAGCACCACACTCTGCCCTAAGTATACACTGCAGAGCTAAGATAGGTAAATCCACACAGCAACATTGTGCCATATGGACATTAGAAATCTTTTATGGATAATAAAAACTTAGTTGTATCTTCCAAACACATTTCACAAACACCGTCCACCCCACACAGAAAAGCAAGTACACCAATGTAAAAAACTCAGAAGAACAAAACTAAGGAAAGAAATTCTGAGATCTCTTGAATCTGCTGTTCAATCACATGTATCACTGATAGCACCCTGAAGTTATAACATTACTGTTTTCTGGTTAGGTATATGCAATTTCATTCCTGTATGTTCACTTCTCCTCCACTGTGACATCACTGCCTTGGGCTCAGCCCTCTCTTCAGTTATTGACTGAAAGATGGTGAGGAAAGAAAAGTCCATGAGCTCATTTCCTACATGGGAGAAGAATATATTTGAGGGTATTTACCAGCCTGGACAAACCAGCCTAGCAGAGCTGTGAAAATCTCACTATATTTCTCTGCATTATTACAAGTCAAGATGTTAAGAGTTCCTCATTGATAACAGGGACTCATAGGATTTCTTCACTTCACAGGAATCTTTTAAGGAACTCAGATGTTGAGATAACAGGGAATCTTAGATGACATATTGACCTATTGTCTCTGGTAGGTAGAGCACAGGGCAGCTCTGTGCCATACGGTTTATTTCACATCTGATTTACTGCCTTTGTGTTAATGCAGTTCCACTGAGGTCCATGCAATGACTCAATCAACCAGCTGTGAAAGAGAGCTTGATTCTGTAGGATTTTACCAGCTACCTTTCCACTGAGTCAGGGATAATAGGAGCTGCACTTCTGGAGGTGTTTCAGGACATGCCTTTCCCTGTTAAGGAAACAGACCTGTACAGGAAAAAAAAATCCACCATAAAATCGAAAGGCTTAGGTATGTTGTTTTACATGGCACATGAAGAGGAGGGTTCCTGAAGTCAAAAGCTGAAAGTGCAGCCCAAATAGGGGCTTAAGCACCTGCTGCAAGGTTCCCAAAGAGAATCATCACATCAGATATCTGGTCCTGAACTATGGAATCCTCTGTGTAACTGAAAAGCCTTTTGCAGCTGTAGTTCTTGTCCAGTCAAGTGCCCAAAAATCACACGTGTTGTCCAGGACATGGTGCACTCAGGCACAGCAACTCATCCAGCTCTGAAGGACTGAATACACCATTCCATTCCCAACTGAGGAGCCAGACTGTTTATATAATTGCAGCCTCACAGTGCCAAGGGAGTTATCTTAGTGAAACCCACTGCAAAGTCTGGTCTTTTAAATCCATTTCATGCTTCCAAATACATGTTGCAATATAGTCATCATTAGTAGAGTTTTTGTCATCAGATCGTAGCTAAGAATGGAGTTGAATTATAGTCAGAGGTTCACTACTTACAGAACTAAGTTCTCCACAGCCAGTATCTTACCTGATGTGTTCAGTGTAGACTCTGGGGGGTTTTGGAAGTTTTGCAACTTTATTTAACACAGAGAAGCTCTGTCAGTTCCTGCCAAGACTCTTGATGATCTCTGCTTGCCACTGGCAGAACCCTGTGTAACTGCATTAGTCTGGTTTGTTTTTCAATTAGTTGTCAGTCTGCAGCCAGGAGAAGCCTTGAAAGAATTGATTGAAAGTCTGACAAATGGTATCAGTCCAGAACAAAGGAGGAGATATTTTAATACAAAATCCACAGACACAGAGATCAGAACAGGAAAAAAAAATTCAATACAACAAGTTAAAGGTAATTGAATAGTATGTTGAACTTCTGATAGATGGATTCAGCCAAAGGATGGGTGGTTGTAGTTTTCAATGCTTTTCTTTCCTGCCAAAAGGCAGAAGAGTGAACTCCTTTATTAGAAATACATATGGGATGGTGCATACAGTAACTAATTTTGCATTTCTTAAGAGAAAATAAACTTGCCAAGATAAATATTATCTATAGAAAACTATTGAAAAAATACTAGAGGATACAATAAAGTCTTTATTAATAGTTAAAAAAACAATAGGCTCAAGGCAAAAACTCGTATCCATTTCACCTCCATTGCTGCAATCTAGCATTTTTTAGTGTTATTACACAACTGCCCTATGAGGAAGAAAAGAAAAACTGTTTTATTCATGCATATAAGAAGTGACTCCCTTTCAAACAGAGAGGGTGAAGCTGTATGCTGTAGGTCAAATGTATGCTATATGTTATAGACCTTGCTCTTTATCCCCAAACCCCTGCCAGATCTCTTTCCTGAATCTATTCAGGTCACAAAACCAGTAGAGGACAAACCCAGAAAAAAATGAGCGTGAGTACTTTTCTGCTTGTTTTTGCACTGAAGTGACTCAACCAAATGCCAATTGAGTATCAAAGCATATAAAGAAAAGTGGAAACCCCCATTTGCAGGAAGTGGAGTTAAGAAAAGGGGTAATGAGTCTTCTGTTTTTTAATAGCAGTGAACTCCTCAATCAGCTAGGCTTTAACAAGTCAATAACCTCAGAGATCATAACAGAGGAAGGAATTGAATCTGGTTTGTGCTCTCATCATGCAGCCATCCTACACTTCATATTGGTTATGGCTAGGGCTTAACCTCTCGTGATCTGAGAAGGATGCATTATTGTTTGAGCTTGCAGGATTTGATTGGTATGTGGAAGATTCATAGGTGCTATTCCCTCATGTGTGCAGGAAAACATATGCATGAAGAAGATTCTACACAGTCCTAAGCAAAAAGGAAAGTAGGCATTTTTGAGAACAGGGAAATTTAGACAAGCAGTAAATGTTACTCAGCAGCTACTTACTGTCAATGGCTATTTTACACCCTAGAGACCAAGGAAGTCTTTTTTCAAAAGCTCAGGTCCCTCACTAAGTTGTTAGAGTGACAATATTCTGATGATGTAATTACCTGAAACATGAGAAATGCTTAAATTTTTTTGAGCATTATTCCACTGAGGCACATTATTGTGCGATCCTCCCTAACCAGTTTTAGTGGCACAAGTGACATGGTGACAAACAAGCAGCCAGCAGCCAGGCTCTTAATCAGACTTCTCTGAGGTAGCTAACATCCATGTAATGACACACAAAGAAAATCACACAGAAAACCTAACATGTCCCAAATACAATGCCACCACTTAACTTAATAAAATTTGGGAGACCCTTATAAAGTGTTTCAATTACTTTTATGATGTTACAAAATTAGAAAGAAAAAAAAGAAGACACAACCCAGTGTTGTACATGCAAATCAACTTAAAAAAACCCCTAGTCAACGGAATGCAGTTTTCCTGCCCAAAATTGCACAGTGAAGGAAACATTTCAATTTTCCTCACTTTACCAGGCTTATGTCTTGGAGTCTGGTTTTCAAGTCTTTTGTCCTGCTTGTATCATAACAGCACTTGGCAACAACAACACTTGCACCATGTTATTACAACCATTAGCCTTTTCAATTAAGTCACAATGGCTTTATAAGAGAAATTATCATCTTTCTTCACTGTTTTCTGCTGTGTTTCCTCCTCTTTACTGCATCAAAATAGCTGTATATTGCAGCCTCAAATTTGCTGGTCTTCTGCACTTTCAGACTTCCCTTTCCTGTTCTGCAATGCTGTGCATAGTTGCCCCAAAGCATGGGCCTCACTGTCGGATTTGAGTGCACGGTCCTGGCTTGTCATTCAGCAGCACTTGGAGAAACTGGGGAGAAAGGTTAAAGGTGCACTAAGCAGAGCTGGACACAGCAGCCAGATTCCTTCAACATCAAATGAGGTATTGCTAGAATGTGCACCAAGATGCTCAGAATGAGTATTTGCCAGTTGTATGCAAGCTAGGGTAAATCACACCCTTTCAGGGGCTCATCTAATTGACTGAAACAAAACTTTACCTCCTCAATGTTTACCAGCAGTCTCAAAAGAGGTGTAGCCAATGTCTGCCTCTGAAACCTTTTGCATCCACACCCACATCCATGTTCTTACTAGAGTCTTCTTTAGTACTGTGTAACAGCTACTTGTTTGGATGAAAAACTGCATTTTCTCTTTTCCCAACTGGGAGAAGACTAGGCAATATGTTCTGTTAAGGTCTATTCATTTTCACCTTGACCTGAATAATGGGGATTGAGTCTCAGCTCACATGGAGTCCTGTAAACCAGGAGCAAAACCAGCAGGGACAGTGGGGTATCATTACATAGCCAGGTGCTTTTCCTTCCGACACAGTAGGGCAATGAAAGACCCTGAAGGCAACAGGACCATCTCAGAAGGAGAATTAATCATCCATCTTTATATGGATTTTTACTCCTTTTCTTTTGCATCAATGGAGTCATACAAAACAGACGTAATGAGGCATAGCATGGCCCTGCACTTCTTTGCAATTTTTTTATTGAATAAAAGAAAATGAGGGTGCATCTTGTCATTGCTTGGCCAAGCAGCACAGAGCAGCCACAGCTGTTCCATGCAACACTTGGCCCTGTGTGGCCCTAAACTGTAAGTGTTATATTTGGTAGATTTTGGTTTGGGGTTTTTTTTGTGGTTTGTTTTTTTTTCCCAGCTCAGGGTGCATGAACTAATGTAACATGAAACTAAGAACGTATGTTACCTTGCTTCAGTGCAACATGAGGGACTGCAGGTGCAAAATCAGCTGTGATAGTCCACAAGGGCATAGGGGGGCAAATTCATGGCAGTCTGTGCTTCCAGTTAGAATATTTGGAGCATATTCCAAAACCAAGAAATAACTTGAGATAGCAGTATTTGGCAGATTTCCAGATCATGTCACAGAGCATCCCATTGCTTTAACATTACTAATCAACTGTCCCATGCTCTCACTTCCCTAGAGATATTTTATTCATTGTACTCTAGGTGTACTTGATTTTACAGGGATATTAAACTAGAAATGGAGAACAACTTCACCATCTGTACTTTACTTGCTGACTGAAGGAGAATTGGTGAAGGGCTTTGAGAGTCATAGATGAAAGATGCATTCTATGGAGAGAATGACGTGAATGTAACTTGCTCATTGGTCTTCGACAAACTATGACTCAAAATACACACACCAAATGCTAAACTGAGTGAAAAGTTGCTTTCTCTTTCTCAGGATTTCTTTTTCTTTCTGATAAATGATAGCTATACTTCACTGTATAAACTGCTTATACCAATGTTCAAAATAAAAACCACAGTAACATTTGAAGAACATAATGTGCTAATATTACTACTCCTGGTGTTTGCAGTCCATGTTGCCCTCCTGTGCAGTGTACAAGGTAGAAGAAGGTAGATATATTAGGCCTGATTATGATGGTATATGGATGCATCATCACTGTCTCCTGCTTACAAGTGACAGAAGCCATACAGGGAACAGAAACAGAACAAAAGCCAAATGAGATTTTTAAAAAAAATCTAAGACAGGAAATAAAAAATCATGTTTCAATATATGATTTGCTTGAAAGATGCTGATATGTTCCAAACCTTATATTAAAATATGCCTCTTCTTCTGCTTCCTTCCCTCAATACCTGAAGACACAATAGCCACTCAGTCTTATAGCAATGCAATTTAGACAGAAGTAACCTTTATGAGCCCCATAACTGCAACCTCCCAACACGGGCCTTTCACAGGCACTGAATGAATCATTTCCCATAGATGAGAAACAAGATGTCAGTTCAGATGGATGGATTGAGCAGGACCGAAGTGATATCAGCCTGACAAGCAAAAGTAGCAGTATATCACACATCAAATTACTTTTGAAAGTTTTGTAGCCATTACAGGGGAGATTTCCTGCTGTCTTTATACTGGCTGTTATGTGACATTTTAAAGGGAGAGAGACTCAAAGCTGTAATCCCTTTCTTAGAGCAATAGGACATGTTTTAACAGAAAGAGCTGTCTGCTACCTTTCAGCTCCATCCACTAGCCTCCTGGGCTGGATTCAGCCATCAGGTCACTTAAGGATCTTGTTTCCCATGAAATTTTTAGAGGGCGGTTCTCTCTTTTTATCAAATATTTTTTTGTTCCAAGAACTCAGACTGCTACAGAGCTTTATCAACCTGGTAGGACAACAGTGAGGGATGTCACAGTCTTTCTGAGTATTTTCCATATTTATATGGAAATATATTTATATGGAAAATACAAGTGAGTGTATTATTATTTTTATTTTTATTTTTTAATTTAAAAAACTGTTTATTTTACTTTTATTTATGGAAAAAATATATCTTTGCCATCTTTGAAGAAAGAGTACTGATCCCACCACTTGTTTGGGAAACAAACATTCCCTTGGCCTTTCTGTTACATGGCGATTAAACCTTTTAGCAGTAAACCTCTTGGAACACAACCCTTGAGAGTTTTTTGAGTCCTTATATGTCCTGAGAGCACCTTAGGAAGGTGCTATGTCTTCAGCCATTGCTCAGGACTCTTATCACAACTGAATGAGAAATGTTTCTATCTCCCTTTTATTCCCCTTTGGACATATATATGAAGAAAGGTAAAAGTCAGCATTCTTTACACACTGAGACTTTTATACTGATTGCACAAGGACTCAAAGACCTCTCATAAGCCAAGACAGAGCCTTGATGAGACACAGTGACTTTGATTCCTTACTTGCCAATCTTCCAGAATACTCAATAGTGACCTTAAGAGGGACTTTGAACATCCCCTTTCTGCCCCTACTTAGCTCTTTTTATGCCACATGTATTTTAAAAAATCCTGTTTACCTTGAGTAGCAATCATTTCTTCCTAGCAGGTTCAGTAATGCAATATATTTTTTTGTGTGTCATCAGTGCATTTAGCCAGTATATCTGACCACTCTGTTAACTACTTGGTCCTCTTTATCACCTTCAAGTAAATTCATTCCACTAATTGTGAAAGGGTCATTTTGCTAATTATACTATTTTACCCTTGTTTCCCATACCGCACTGCCAAAGTTTAGTGATTAGTGAGCAATTAGTGCAAAATGGAGAGTACAGATGAATCACTGGTTCAATAGCTGACTGATTTTCTTCATATGACTTTCAAGAGAGGCGCTTTTTTTTTCTCATACCAGACTACTAGACCTGCAAAATACTCTTCTGCACTAACGCTGCTCCACGCAATGCTCAGTTTCCCTGTCAGACCACAGGCAGCAGAGTCTCATTTGTGTAGGCTGTCCCCATTTTCACCTTGGGTTGCATGCTGCACTAGAATAGAAAACATGAGTCAGAAAGGTTAAGGGTTAAACTGTTAAAAACAAAAGAGGAGAAAATTCATTCAGAAAACTGTGGTTTGTAATGGGTGAGAGGAAGTACTGTACAATTTCTTGTAAATTCACAATGGCCAGCTCATCAAAGGAAACTCCTCCTATCAGTAGCTTGCACAATACCTCCTGAAGTCTGAATGGCTGCCAATACATGACCACGCAGTCAAGCTAGTGCAACAAAGAACCTTAAATCAAGATCGTATTTCCATCTTCCTGTCCAGCTAACTCCCAATCTAGGGGTTTTTCCTTCCCCTAGCATTAACTGTTCTATAGCAACGTAAGTTCTCTTAGTGTTTTTCTTCTTTTTTTTTTTTTTTTCTTTATTCCTCTGGCTTTCTGGAATGAGAGCTTCTCTATATGGAAGTAAAGCCATGGTTTTCATGAGACAAGTCGAGACAACCTAATCACTCACTGATTTGGAAAGATGGGTTCTGCAGTAGCTGCCCCATTCTCCCAGCTTGGCTACATGATCTTACTGTTTGCTTTGACCTGGCACTCACTGAACTCCCTCTCTGTGACCTCATTAACACACTAGTCTGCTCAAAAATATCACAGCATAAATTCAGCAGCTTTCTGCTGGGTCAGCCCACAGAGATGGCACTGAACATGAGAAACTACACATGGCTAGGGTGGGACCGTGAGGTTGGAGGCCAAGAGATGGAGGGCCACAAAATCTCTCCCTTTTTTGTGTGAAAAAACAGTAATTTGGCTCAGCTCTTTAGGAAACCGCAGCTTCAGCATGTCTGTGATAGATGCTTATCCTAGATTACACTGTGCGAAGGTCAGCATACTGTTTACGAACATGCATTTAATTAAAGGCTGACTTAGTGGGTTCAGACACAGGGACTTTCCTGGGTTTTCTATCTTGGCAGAATTCATGGAATAATCTTTATAAATTGGTTCTTTAGACTTTTCATTTCTTCCCTGTCAACTTCCCCTTAAAACCATCTTTTACTACAAAGCTCTCAAAAAGAAAGCCATTGTTGATCTTTCATGACTGTAATTTTCCCTGAATGGTCAAAAATTGCATAGCCCTGGCTGAATGAACCCATGTTGACTCCTCATTGTCTTTTTTTACTACTGTAAAATCTTTGGAGTAAGAATGGGCAATTCCAACTAATAAGCATGGAATCACATGATTTACTAAAGCAGCACTAAAAATTAAGTCCCAGGAAGGAAGTTACATGGCAAAGTGGTCTCTTGACACCCTTTCTCCATAGCTTGTGTTAGTCTAGGCATAGATTTCCTCACCTAACTGTTGAAATATGTTCAGAGATTAAGTTGTCATACCCTAGGAGATGCTAATCCATTCCAAGCTTTCACTTTTCTGACTTTCAGAGTGTCCCAACATCCAGAGTACCTAATGTTCATCTTAGTTTTCTGTTGCTGAATTTATTCTCATCACTTCTAGTCCTGTCTTTTACAGACATGGAAAAATAAAATTTCTTTCCTCCTTATAAAATCTGTGCATAACTGAAGACTGTTACATTTCACTTCATTTTTCCCTTTAGGGTTAAACTTCCAATTGTCTCTATCTTCTCTTGCAAGTTCATGTTTTCTAGGTCTTTGCCTGTGAACAATAATTTTTTTTCACAGCTTTTCTCTGGAAGTTTGTCAATTAGTCTACCACTTTCTGAGTGTGCTGTCAAAATGGACACATCATCTCCACTGTTATCTGAAGGTTCAGTGGCTGGAACAGTTATTATAGATCCCAATGTGAAAGACAAATTTTATTTTGTCTTTTTTCCCCCAACAGCAAGAAATTGTCATCTTATGTGTGGCTAAGAATGCAGTCTAGCTCCAAAAATATTTGTTTTTTTTCAAAATTGCTGCCCAATTAGTTATTCCTCTCAATATATGAACATATTTCTATATTTATGCAATAGAATCTTCCCAAAGGATGACTTAAGAAACCTAAAAAACAGCACTTCTCCGGTTTACTCCTGTTTACTTTGGCAAGATCCATTTGAACTTTATTCTTGTTCCCCATCACACCTGTAGGCATATTTTATTGCAGAAGATACGTATATCAACAGTACATGAGAGAACAGCTCCTTGCGGAACCATGGTACAGCCTCCCATTTAGAAATACATCACAAATAATATATACTATATATACTATGTCAACAACAACAACAGGGAACAATAGTAACAGTAACCTGATCACCTTCTATGACCAAGTGACTAGACTCTTGGATGAGGGAAAGGCTGTGGATGTAGTCTCCTTGGACATTTGAAAACCTTTGACACAGTTTCTCATAGCATTCTGCTTCGGAAACTGTCGGCCTCTGGTCTGGACAAGGGCACACTCCCCTGTGTGGAAAACTGGTTGAATGACTGGGCCCAGAGAGTGGTGGTAAATGGTGTTAAATCCAGCTGGAGGCCAGTTACAAGTGGGATTCCCCAGGGCTCAGTGGTGGGTCCAACCCTGTTCAATGTCTTCATCAATGACCTGGATGAAGGCATCGAGTGCACCCTTAGCAAGTTTGCAGATGACACTAAACTGGGTGGAAGTGTGGATCTTCTGNCCCTCACCACAAGAAGGATGTCGAAGCTCTGGAGTGAGTCCAGAGAAGAGCAATGAAGCTGGTGAAGGGGCTGAAGAACAGGCCTTACAAGGAGTGGCTGAGAGAGCTGGGGTTGTTTAGGCTGGAGAAGAGGAGGCTGAGAGGAGACCTTATTACTCTCTACAACTACCTGAAAGGAGGTTGTGGAGAGGAGGGAGCTGGCCTCTTCTCCCAGGTGACAGGGGGCAGGACAAGAGGGAATGGCCTCAAGCTCTGCTAGGGGAGATTTAGGTTGGACAACAGAAAGAATTCTTCACTGAAAGGGTCACTGGGCAATGGAATGTTCTGCCCAGGGAGGTGGTTGATTCACCTTCCCTGGAGGTGTTTAAGGTGCGGGTGGATGAGGTCCTGAGGTGCATGGTTTAGAGATTGGTGGGAATGTTTGGACTCGATGATCCGGTAGGTCTCTTCCAACCTCGTGATTCTATGATTCCATGATTCCATGAGTCTATGATTATTTTCTTGTCATCTTTCATTTAAAGAAAAGGCTTATGAGTCAGAATAAAAAGCCATATTAAAATAATTAGAATATTTAATGCTTTGCCCTTATTCCCGAAGTGCCCTACTCTAAGAGACGAAATTTAAAAGGGTGTTATAAGTTTTGTCTGATTCTATTTCCCTTTCAGTTCCTGCAAGATACAGCACAGTTAGTTCTCAAAAGGAAGTATAACTGTTCCCAGAAAGCTTGAAAGATGTACAGCAATATCAGTACACTCAATATGTGATTTTCATGACACTGTTTCATACACTTCACAAGCATATCCATATGAAGTATAAAGCCATATGATCTGTAGGATGACAACACTCCAGGCTTTTCCATTACTTATCCTAAAGCAAACTTACTGGACAGCCCTGTGATGAGTTATTTTTAGATTTTATCAACTTCTGCAATTTCTTTCTGCAAGCAGAGCAGGAAAGACCCAAAGTCTCCTTAGAGAAGAGGTTGCAAATATAAGACAAATAAAAAAAGAAGAAAAAAGAAAAAAAATGAATGTCAAAGATCACATAGCAGATATTCATTAGCAACAGAGAATAGAGTGGGACTGTCAAGAGATGTTGTGTGTTATATGTCACCCCTAATGGTCTTAGGGGTAATTGCTCAGTTGCTGAGCTGATTGGGGCTGGGGGGGTCTATTTCCAGTGGAAATCAGTGGCCTTTGGGGGTAATTCAATGACAGGCAACACTCAAATAAATTCATCAGAGTGTAGTCTTCATTTTAAAAAACCCCACAATCTTGATTGGATTCTGAGCAACTTTTTGATTTAAAAAATCAACTGTTTTCACTGATTTGAACTACAATGATTGATATGTAATTTTTCTTGCATGCTATCAAGAAGCAGTTACTCATGAAGTAAACTAGAGTAATGACTGAAGTAGTGCAAGTTCTTTTCTACGCCTTGACTTGAATTTCCTCCATGGCATCAGACAGGTACCTTTGCCTCTTAGGCTTCCAAATCATGATGTAGATACTCCTTTTCTTGCAGTTTTAGGCTACTTCACTTCTAATATTTTTTAATTGGAGATTATATCTCTTTGTCAGAATAGAATAGTTCAGTTGGAAGGGACCTACCATGACCATCTAGTCCAACTGCCTGACCACTTCAGGGCGGACCAAAAGATAAAGCCTGTTTTTAAGGACATTGTCCAAATGCTTCTTAAAAAGTCTCGGGCTTGGGGCATCAATCACCTCTCTAGGAGGTCTATTGTACTGTTTGACCACTCTCTCAGTAAAGATATGCTTCCTGATGTCCAGTCTGAATTTCCACTGATGCAACTTTGAATAATTTCCTCCTGTCCTGTCACTGGATACCAGGGTGTTGTGGGTTGATCTTGGCTGGCTGAAAGGTGCCCACCAAAGCTGCTTTGTCACTCCCTATCCTCACCTGGGCAGAGAAAAGAAAACACAATGTAAGTCTCTTGGGTTGAGATAAGTACAGGGATAGATCACTCACCTATTACTGCCACAGGCAAATCCAGGTTTACTCAGGGAAATTAATTTAATTTATTGTTAATCAAATCAATGCAGGATAATGACAAAAAAAAAAATCTTAAAACTCCTTCCCCCTACCCCTCCCGTCTTCCCAAGTTCAACTTCACTCTCTGTTTTCTCTACTTCCTCCCCTCTAAGTGGCACAGGGGGATGGGGAGAGGGGGTTGCAGTCAGTTCATCAAAAGTTGTCTCTGTCACCCCTTCCTCCTCACATTCCTCTCCTGCTCCAATGTGCATTCCTCCCATGGACTGCAGTTCTTCATGAACTGCTCCAGCATGAGATGTTTGTGTGTGTCCTTTCCACAGGATGTAGTCTTTCAGGATCAGACTGCTTCAACATGGATGACCTGTGAGGACACAAGTCCTGCCAGTAAAACGCTAGCATAGGCTCCTCTTTCCATAGGTCCACAGGTTCTTCCAGGGTCCTTCTCCAAAATGAACTTCCCACAGAGTCACACCCTCCTTTGGGCACATCCGCCTGCTCTGGTGTGGGTGCCTCCACAGGCTACAGGTGGATTCTGCCCCACTATAAACCTCCATGGTCTGCTGAGAGACAACCTGCCTCATCACGGTCTTCACAACAGGCTGCACAGAATCTGCTCCAGTGCCTGGGGCACCTCCTGCCCTTTGTTCACTGATTTTGGTGTCTGCAGAGTTGTTGCTTTTACATTCTTGCTTCTTTCTACAGGATGCTTCTCTCTAGCAGTTTTTTTACCCTCCTTCTTAAATACGTTATCCCAGAATACTACTACCTTCACTGAGTGGCTCAGCCTTGTCTAGTGGTAGGTCCATGTTGGAGCTGACTGGCATTGGCCCTGTCAAACACAGGGGATGCTTCTAGCAGCTTCTCACAGAAGGTACCCCTGTAGCCACTCAGCTACCAAAATCTAGCCGTGGACTTCCAGTATACAAGGAGAATAGAATAGCACCTCCCTCTCCACTTCTCCTTAGGAAGTTATAGAGACCAACAAGGTCACCACTCAGCCCCCTTTTCTCCAAACTGGATAAATCTGAAGTCCTTAGTCACTCCTCATAGGCCACTCCTTCCAGCCCATTCACCTAAATTTGTTGCCCTCCTCTGGATATGTTCAAAGATTTTAATATCCTTGAACACAAAGCTGCACACAGTATTCGAGGCAGTGCTGCACTAGTGCTAAATACAGCAGGAAAATCACCTCTTTTGACCATTGTGTTATGCTCTGTTTGATGCACCTGAGGATGCAGGTTGCCCTGTTGGCTGCCAGAACACACTGCTGACTCCTCTTGAGCTGTCAACCAGCACCCCCAGATCCCTTTCTGTAGGGCTGTTTTTCAGCCACCCCTCTGCCAGTGTATACTTGTGCTCATCATTTCCCCATCTCAAGTGCTGAATCTGGCATTAAGTCCTCCAAATTTTATGCCATTTGTTCAGATACTTACCACAGAAGGGTTACGCTGTTGAGCATTAATGTAGTATAATTGTTCAGTGGAGATCTAGGCACACATCAGATTAGCGAGGGCCTAGTTCACTGAAGGTGAACTCTGCAGTCACATAAATGGCTTCTGGTGATTCAGGGGAGCAGGATGCACCCACAGGATGTTGTAAAAGGAACAGTATCTGCCTTATTTACTAGCCTCACGCTGGCTGCAGGTGATGTTGCATGGTCAACGTTAAGTGTCTCACGTGAAACAAACACTTTCCACTTAAGCTGTACATTTGTGGTTGTGTGCACTGAGGTGGAATCTTTGCAGCGTGACTATAAGTGACGTGAATAGTAACTACAAGCCCAAGTGAAAAACATACTAGAACAAAACTAGGTCCCACGCTCATCTTCTCAGAATGTAGTGGTGGCAGAGAAGGAGGAAGTGGTGCCGGTGTTATTGATGTAAAAATGTGAGCCAGTATTCACTTACTTGACAAAGTTCCACACTGAAAGATTTCTGAGCAGTCCCACAGTTTCGGGCGTTTATTTTCGGAACTCTGGCGCATTACTTCCAAATACAAACTGCTTTCAGTACAACACATGATGTTCATCATTCCACACCTCTCCCTGAACATTTCAACTTGTCAAGATGAATCATCCTAAATTCACATCGATTTTACCCCTTTATCCCTAATTCATATATCAAGTCACCCTTTGATGAGCTAATCATGGAGAATTAATCAACCACGTCCTTATGTACGGAAACCCTAGGATCCAAGGAAAGCTGAGGTGGTCTCTCCAGTGTTTTCTCCATACAAGCAGAATAAATTTAAGCCAGCTCACATCAAATTGCCTTGGAGCGGGGCTCACTTCCTGGTGCAGCACACAAAGGTGATTTGAAGGCATCTCCTTTCTTTGCTTCTGATTCTCCTACCCACAGGCTTTCCTTGCAACCCCAGCAGAAAGTGTCTGGGGAAGGAAACTGAGCTGGGCATATGATAAAAATACTCTCTAAACACCAGACTGCCAATCATGAATGGGTTAGTCCCAACTTCATTGCCACACTTAATATTTGGAAATCTGATTATTCTGTAACTGGTTACTGAGTGCTGAAAAATGAGGACCTTTACACGGATTATAGTCTTGAAAAGTGAATTAATTAATTTGCTTTGACTGACACTGGGACATAGGAATTGATATAAAAATAATCATATGGATCAATATTTGTTTACAGAGTCTAGCCAAATACTGTGTATTTGAGAGGTCTATTTTTCTGTCTTATAAGTTAATTAACATGAAGAAGAAAAAAAAACTATACTCATTGCACCAGCCAGGCTTGTGCTGACAGCAACTACATGTTTTATATGGGATAGGAAAAGTATTTGAGTATAAAAGATTTTCCTGTAAAGTTAGAAAACATATTCTACCCATTCTTGGTAAATAGAGTTCAGAGTGCCTGACATCTTCACTAAAAATTCAAGAAAGCCATAAAGACTACTATATAAACCTTTATCTGTCATTAGTATTGTGTGGTTTAGGCATAATTTTGAGAAGAGTTGGAGAAGAGTTTGTTTTCATTGCTAGAAAATGATGGAACTTCTCCTGGATAATGTAACTGTGTGCTAACATTTAACATAACCCCACATTCTATGAGGGGAATTCACTTCTTTTGTTGGTTGAATTTTTCAATGAAGATACTCATCAATGTTTCTGCCCTTAACAACACACCCATAAACCTGAGCTTCGCAGATGGTTGTAGTATGTGATACATGGTTATGAACAGAGAATCAGAGAACTGGAGAATTAGAGAGTCATAGAATGGTTTGGGTTGGAAAGGAACTGAAAGATCATCTTGTTCTAACCTCTCTGCTATGGTCAAAGACATCCCACTAGATAAGGTTGCCCAAGGCCACATCCAATCTAGCCTTGACACCTCCAGGGATGGGCCAGCCACAACATCTCTTGGCAATGTTTTCCAGTCCTTCACCACTCTCATGGTGAAGAAGTTCTTCTTTACATCAGGCCTAAATCTGCCCATCTCCAGTTTATACCCGGTCCCTCTCATCCTATCACTACAAGTCTTTGTGAATAGTCCCTCCCCAGATTTCCTGTAGGTCCCTTTCAGGTACTAGGTCACTATAAGATCTCCTCAGAGCCTTCTCTTCTCCAGGTTGAACAAGCCCAACTCACTCAGCCTGTCCTTGTATGGGAGGTACTCCAGCCCTCTGATCATCTTTGTGGTCCTCCTCTGTACTCATTTCAACAGGTCCATGTCCTTCTTATCTTGGAAGCCCCAGAGCTGAACATAGTGCTCCAGGCGGGGTCTCATCAGAGCAGAGTGGAGGGGGAGAATCATCACCCTTGACCTGCTGGTTACACTTCTTTTGATGAAGCCCAAGATACATTTGGATTTCTGTGCTGCAATTGCATATTACCAGCTCATGTTGAGCTTCTCATCAACCAACAACCACAAGTCCTTCTCCTCAGGGCTTCTTTCTATTCATTCTCTGCCCAGCCTTTATTTGTACTGAGGCTTGCTCTGATCCAGGTGCAGGACATTGCACATAGCCTTGTTGAACTGCATGAGTTTTGCATGGGTCTATCTCTCAAGACTGTCAAGGTCCTTCTGAGTGGCACCCCTTCCCTCCAGCGTGTTGACTGCACCACATAGCTTGGTGTTGTTGGCAAATTCGCCAAGAATGCACTCAGACTGAGACCATCCCTCAAGTAATGCAGTAATTCATGTGCAAGCAACAGAACTACCTGATTACTTAACATTTTGCATCTGCTTAGGTGAAACAAGTGCCAAAACGCCTGTGTGAGTTTAGTTCTTGGATAGTTCCACTTACTGAGAAAATACTATTTCATATGTTGATAAAAGATATTCTAGAAACTTATCCTTTGCATTGATGTGATTCTTCAATGCTTTGATGCTACTGTGGCTATGTGGAAAGATGCGAAGATGCATATTTATCTCTGGATTTTACTTGAGATTGTAATTGCTGGGATAAGTTAAGAGGCTTTTGTGTTCAGACACTCCTGACCAGCCCAGTCTGAGGAAGGGATTTAAGGTGGGTGGCAGCATGTTTCTGACCACACATGGAATTTACACTGACCCTGACCCAATCAGGGTGTTCCCATAGGAGGTTAACCTTGATTAAAGAGGAGTTGATCAAGAATGGACTGTTAGTTGCATGGTAAGTCCAAGTTTAATTGCCAGATGGTAGGATTTCTGATAGTAGTGAGGTTGGTTATGATTTGGGTGCTCTTGGTGTCACTAAGAAATTACAATCACAAGTACTGGGATCTGAGGTAACTTGGAGAAGAAATGAAAAGAAATCCAAGGACAAGTGAAGATTAAGGGAACACTTCTCTTAGAAATAAACAATCAGCTTCTGTAATCTTCCTTTCATATCTATGACTAAAATACCTCAGTAATATTAAAAATGGTGTTCAGTATGATCTATAACCGAATAGTATCTTTGATCAGTAAAAACTAGACTTAAATAGCTTTTAGTTCACGGACTATTGTAAATTAAAATTATAGGTTTTCTTCTGCCAAAATTTATGACTCATCTGAAGGCAGCAAAGTAGAGAAATTGATGTATTCCTTACCTACAACAAAAAAAGCAATTGAGATGAATTCCCAGACAGGTGCTTATATGAACAATGCAAAAGCCAAGATGTATGTACACACTGAAGGAAGAGCAGGTTAGCCACGACTCAGAGAAGTTCGTCCCACAAGTAAAAAGCAGTTACTATGAAACAGATACAGTGACAGGAAAATAAGGTAATTACCTGGAATCCAGCCCAATTAGTTTCTGTGTGTTCTGATATTTTACATATACTAGGAACGTAATGGAAGTAACACACATGATAACATTTTATCTCAGCCTCAGTCAGCTGGGGCCCATGAACGCAAATAAGGAACGGAAAAGGGTGAAGCAAGAACATTTTTATTCTTTTTTTTAGATCAACCACAGAAGTCTGTAGGTGTCAAACCTCACGGTTTTTCATATAACCTGATATTCTCATTAGTTCTGGGTTTGGGTTTTTTTCCATTTGAGAGCAGGAACTCTCTGTTGGTTTCAAAAGGCAAATGTACTCATTTGCATTGTTTAAGTAGCATGTACTACTAAGTCTTTTCAGTACATTTTTTCATAGAAAACAGAAAGTTAAAATGAAGAGAAAAGGAATTCTTTCCCATTGTAGGCTTATTTACTAACACCTTGTTTTTATAAAACCAAACCATATTCTGAAATAGCACATATCAAATTCAGTTTAAATAATTTATACTGAATGGAGGGTTGCATGTAATTGCATACAGATATGACTTAACTTCAGTGTCTATACAAGAGTTTTAGGATGAGGCTGCAAACCGTAAGATTTCTCACAACCAGGGAGAAATGAATATGTATTTTTAAAAATAACTGGACAAATTCCATCCTAGATGGAGCTGGCTATTGTTGGATCAATGTGAACTCATAGTGAATGCATCAAAAGCAAGGATCCTGATCTCTGTCATTTCTTGAAGAGCTTGCTTACTTATTCCACCTTGTAATTTGTACCACACAACCTGAGTTTTCATACAATGCCAAGGAGGAGACTTCTCAGATCTTGTCAGTCCTTCAGTGTTACGATGCCAAAATGCAGTTTTCCTCTCCAAATAAATGTTTGTTGGTCACAACTCATTTTCTGTCAAAGAGATATTACTCAGTTAGTCCTGTCAACATGATTTTTGCCTCTGCGTGAAGTAGCAGGTCCCAGCCTTGGCCAGTGATGCAGGACTACACAGCAGGCAGAACCTGAAATTTGCTGCTCATTTTTGCAATGTCCCCACTGCAAGTTCCTAGCTTGCCATGCAAGAGCTTCTTCTATGCCCTCCACTGTAGACATCTGGCTCTGCTTCCAGCTTCCCAGAAGAACACAGCCCTGGAACATAATCTTGGATGGGTCAGGAAATTGCATGGAAGGACACAGAGGCAAAATTGTACACTTCAGCACTTTTTATGGTCTCACCGAGAGAGGCAGTATATTCCTACTAGGTCTGCATTTGCTGCATACATGTCATGACTCTCCATGTCACAACTCTCCATGTCACCTTTCTGCATTCCTGAGGAGGGTTTCCACAGCTTGTATCACAACAAATCTTTCTGAAGTCTCTTAGTCTTCCACTGCAGCTACACCAGCTTGGCCTGGTTAAGCCAGTGAATGCTTCCCACAATACCTGTTACCGTAGTGGGTGTAATTCAAGTAATTGATTGTCTTTGCATGAAATGTCGTCCCTGTAATTCACCTTGATGGAGGATTCTGGCTATTAAATTAACTGGTATGAATGGCACAGCAAGACTAGGACAAGGAAAGGCCGAGCTGTTGATAGATTTAAATGCAAATTATTGTAATTTAAATGCATTTTCTTTGCAGGACATTGCATTGCTTCTTACTGTGTTTTATAGGAAACAATTTAAAGCAAAACTAGCAACCAAGATTATAGTAATTGCAGAAAAAAAAAAGGTATACAGGGAAGCTGGTTATATCTGAAGAGTATAAACATTCTTAATCTTCAATAATTCATTAACAATAGGGTCATACCATTCATTTTTTAAATTGTAGTTGTGATTTTTAGGGTTAGGCCTATCAATATTTGTTCATATTTAACAGAAGATAAGCATCCGGTCAGCCCTGGCAAGTGCTAACCACTGAATGGCAATTTAATCACACTTTAGTCAAGGAACAAAGGTTCAGTTTCTAATAGGAAGGTGACAATATAACAAGGGGACAGCCAGTAACAAACGTCGCTAATGCCATAATAATTCATCTACGGCAAAAGATATGAGAAGTTCTTAGACATCCCAGTTATCTTCTGTCAGCATCAGCGGCAAATTTCTGTTCCTTGCATGGAATCAGACTAAACTTTTACTAGAAACGAGGACTGGATGTGAAAGTGTTGTTTCATAAATCAGACAAAAATATCTACAGAAACTGAGGGAGATTATTCTACAAACTGCAATTTCTAGGTGAGGTTCCTCTTTCAGATAACTCGTCTTGGTGTTGCTTAAGAATACATCATTAATTAATTTTGCAGATTTCTCAGTATTACTTCTCTCTTATAAAAAACCCTATAAACTACTTGGCAGACACTACTTAGAATCTTTTGCATGGATTGTACTTAGTAGAGAAACTAATGAAAAAGAAAATTCATGTCCTCAGTTATGATTCTGACTATCAAAACCAGGAAGGACACAATAATGAGAGAACTGATCTTAAGGTGAGGAAATAATATAGCCCATTTTATACATTTATTTTCATCTTGGGATGATTTTGACCACAGGAAAGTATTTGCCTGTGATAGATGAACTGCATTGCCACTCATGTTAACATACTACTGTTTAATGATTTTTTTTTTAACATTCATTTTAACACTGTTAATGTTTACATAGCAGGACATTAATAACACCAGGATATTTATC
The DNA here is from genome assembly GCA_013389865.1 of Piaya cayana. Lineage (NCBI taxonomy): Eukaryota > Metazoa > Chordata > Aves > Cuculiformes > Coccyzidae > Piaya > Piaya cayana. Next base: position 460,925 of record WAAB01013371.1, on the reverse strand, counting down.
ATATAGGAAGTGGCTAATGAAATTTGCTTCATGTGGATGTTTATGTTTCAAGGCTGCACTGGATTGTTTATGCAGGATTTAAGGGAGAATGGTAGTGTTTTGTTAGTGACTAATAAAAATAGGGCAGTTAAATGGCAATTAGAATGGATTTTTATTATTATTATCATCATTATTTGTATTACAGTAGGACTCCCTCAGGCTTCAGATCAATGCTTGAAGCAACTCATCTGTTCCTGAATGACTTAAGAATGAGATAAAGTGTGTTTAATAAGGACACGGGACTGGGAGTCAGAATTATCCAGCTCTGCAAATGAGCTGATTCATTGCCTACTGCTCCTATGTTGAACCCTCCTGCAAGTAGCCCTTTGTCTCTGATGCATCTATTCTAAATGAATTGAGTTTATATGATGTCTGTATATTCTTATATTCAACAGTAAATCCAAGGCCAAACAGCATCTCCTACATAGATTTTTTTTATAAATACTCTGCTAATTATTTATGATAGATCTCCTAATGGTTCTTCAAATTCAATGCAAATGTTACGATTTTAAAGTATAACATTTATAGCTTTGGGGGAGTTTTGTGGATCTCTGGACCCAAGAACTGGACCCCATGGTTTGTATACCAATGGATTTGAGGGATTTTGTTTTGGAAAACACAGTTGCCTTTGCAATTTACAAAACAAGTCAGGCATTTCAAAATGATATTTTCCTTCTTTCCTTGCAAGTCTAAGTTCATTAGTTGAGGTTTTGTTTCCTTTCTTGCAAAGAGCTCAAAGTGGTACATCCTTGTTGCAAGGACAAGTGAGAGCTGCCAGATTGCATCACAACAGGGACAGACATGAGCATGGAAGCAAGATCCCCGAAGAGCTGGGGAGCTGCAGTGGTCTTTGGCTGTCCTTCACCAACCCTAGACTTGTTCCTCATGAGCAAAGATGAGCATTAATGCCTCAGCTGATAAAGCACATGGGTTTAGCCAGAATGCATGTTTATGTGTGCGTAATTTTGCCCAGCATGCCAAAGACAGAAGTCCAGTGATTCCTCCATTTTTCCTTTACTACGGTAACATAAATTTTTTTATTGAAATCACCAGAAAAATTGAGGCACTCTGGGAATATTAATTTAATGGAAAGGAAAGTGTATAGCCATATCAAAATATTTCCATTGTTAGTTATTGCTGAAGTGTGAAATGCAAATTCCCAAATCAGTTCCCTTCCTCCTTTTTCCCTTCATCAAAAATGTCTGGGAGTATAGCACATCATTCAGAAATACCAAATCCAAGGTCTGCTGCACCCCTGCAACTACCTCCAAAGTCAATAGGAGTCATGGGTGCACAAGGAACTAAGTGTCCCGTCAACACACTGAAATTTTTAAGCATTATTAAATGTAAATCTCTCTAACATCAATATTTATTCCTGCTAAATATGAAGAATGTTTAGGATCATGAGTCACCAGTTCTTTTCCAGTTAGCGCTTGCTCTACCATTTCCACCCTTGAATGGAACTAGAGATTTATACACGATATCAGCACACAAATTCAACTGCTAGGAAGAGGCAACCACAAAAATAACAAGCTCTGAGATAACAATATGCATCTGTCAGAGCGAGCGTGCTCCACTGTTATCATTTCTCTGCTGTTGGTTTTGAAGCAGGCTTGAGTGGCAAATCACAAAGACCATGAATAAGTACAGCAGGATTTGCTTGCAGTTTGTTCCATGCAAGCTCGAGGTTGCCAGGGGAGACAGGAAGCATTTTTCAGACACTCCCACAGCAATAAACTGTTGCCATTTTATTAACAAGTAGCAGCAGGCTGTGCTTTGTTCAACTGTGAGCCTATGAGCTGACCAGCAAAAATGCTGGGGGTGGATAGAAAACTTTTTCCCCCACTGCCACTTCTTACTTTGGATGCAACTCAGGTTCCTGCTAAAGAGACCAATCTACCTTTTGCTGTAATGCGGTAGATTTAGTCTAGTTTCCAGTGAATTCAAGGTCTGCCTAATAAAACCCTACACTGGGCCACAGTAGTCCAAGGGTGTAAAGGTGTATGGAGGTAGCTGAGAGGAAGCAGTTTGTGTTCTTCACATACATTATTTAGTGTGAGACTGCACACATGAGAAAAGAATGCTTTCAGTCTGTTTGTAGCACAGATCAGCAGCTGCCAGCCCAAACTGAAAGGCTGCTGCACTAAAATGTCTTGTTCATTACAGAAAGGGTGGTCCCTGGGGAAAATGTGATAGTGTTCCTGTTTCCCAGAATTAATAGTCCATCACGGTCTTTCTGTAACTCTGAGTGGTGACTGCATCAAGACTGAGACTCTCTCCCTGATCAGTGAAAATATCTTGTTTCAGAAAGCACCACCGTAATCCTGTTCTGGGAAAACAGTGAGAAGTGACTATTCACTGGCTGAAAAAGGAGCAGGTAGAACAGTACCAGGAGAGATTGGTTGTCTTTACTGAGGGACTGAGAAAGAGAGTTGAGGAACGGTACAGAAGGAGCAGGAAAGTCGGACACTTTTAGGTAGTTTAAGAGACCTGGCTTCTTGTCTCAGAGATCAGGTCTTGTAAGGGATCTGTGAAATCTGAGTAGAGAAGTACAGTTCTCCAAGCCAGAAGGGCAGAAATAGAAGTCCTACAGCTAACATGAATCTCTTTCTTCCTAAAGTGGCCCCCAAAGGTAGGAAGAAATGCTCACGAGTGTGAAACTTCATATCACTATTGTCTTTATACAGACAAAGGCTTCACTTTCCCAGGTCAAAGGTAATATGACTTGAAGAAATGACATATCTTCTCTTATGTTATCTTTTTATAGTCCCCTTCTTTTCCTATACTCCTCTCCCTCTTGCCAGAGGTTTTTCTTGTTTGACAGTTTGGATTGGGGGGTCATGTATTCTCACATCTCTACTACTGATAAAACAAAGTTTGCCTGCCCCAAAGGAATGGTCTTACTTGGGTTTATCAATACTTGGAAAATGGTACTACAGACAACTGATTAATATAATTTATTGCTCATCTCTGGCTGTAGCTCTGACTATGACAAATAAATGTAGAATCCTAATTTTAAGAATATATCTGTTTTGAGTGGTGTTTCCACAAAACTACTAGGAGATCATATGCTAACTGTGCCCATCACATGAAGAACAGAATTAGAGGAAATATAGGAACATCAGGTACTTATTTTTGAGAATTTACACATCCTATAAATTAGGCAGAACAGATTTTTATTTTCATCTGGACACTTTAAATCAATTATGCTTCTTTGGGGAAAAGAATTAATAAGTGAAAACATCCTTAAAGCTAATTAACAAGTCATAAGCAACAGCAGAACAACAGCAGAACAACTCCCCCTTGAAGATAACACATCTACTTAAAGCACATAGATACAAACTTAAATGAATTTTTTTTCTTCTTTTTTCCATCCTCTTCTTTATCCACACCTACATGCCAAAAGACACACCTTGCCTTCTCCCAGCTTATATATTGACAGAAGGTAACAGCATAAAGATCCCAAGTTCTGCTTTTATTTACAGTTGCAGTCACAATTGCTCTAGATTTCAGGGAGATCTCTGATGATTTACCACTGTGGAGCACAACTGATCACTCTTGGGGAAATCCTTCATCACAAGCCAAATGAAGATTTCACAAAGAAATCACAGTGAGGAAAAGGAAACTTCACAACACCTTTAAGATTTTCCAACAATCTTGCTCTAGAAACCTCCCAAAAACCTTATCCCAGGGAGACATTGACTTCTATAAAGAGAATTTTTACATTCAGAAAAGACTTATTCTTCAGCGTTATCCTGATTTAGGCTGTGGACACAACCTAAAAACCACTGTCCCACTCAAAAGACAGAGGACTCAGTCTGAAGTTGCACATGAGTGTCACAAAGCTGGGAAAAAACCTGGAGGTGGGGCTTCTTGTGCCAAACACCCCACTGCATTCTGCAGCCATGGCGGTTCCCTGGCTTTATCTATGCTTTTACTTTCCACTGAGATATATGGGTTCAAGATGCATTGGGAAATAAAAAAATAACCCTTCTTCTTTGTGCACCAGATTAGAGTTTTTTTTTTTTCATGAGTAAAGAGAGGTTGTTTCTTCCACTTTACTAACAATAGACCTGGTGGCCTATAGCCTGCAACTAATCTGGTCTGACTACCTCAACTGTAGGAGCACACAGGGACATGATGCCCTCCCATGTAGTGATTTTTAACTCATTGAGGCCAAGAATAAACTTTTAGACACTGTTGACTTTAAAAGTATTTTGATGTTTCATTTTTATTTTGAGAAAGAAACTCAACAGGCACTGAAAACAGTCATATTTAGTCAGTTAGAGGAGGAGAGTGGTTTTCCTGATCCCATTAGAAATCTCATGGAAATAAGACCACAAGAAATGAAGAACATGCAGAAAATATTCATCTAAATAATCTGTGTGCTACCACTGACTTGAAAGGTAGGACAAAGCAAAGCCAGCTGCATTCAGGTGCATGACTCCTGTGAGGCTGCTAAAGGACTATCACTCAGTCTCCTGAATCACTGAAATGAAACACTTCCCATATTCTAACAATCAATGATGAGAGGAGGGAAAAACTGTCCTCTCAAGGTTCTTCTCTCCACTGGAGAGGCAGTCTGCAGGACCGGCTTAGTCATTCTGGTTTAGCTTAAATTTACATTCTACATTTCATTAGAATAGAATCATAGAATCACCAGGTTGGAAGAGGTCTCCTCTCAGCCTCCTCTTCTCCAGGCTAAACAACCCCAGCTCTCTCAGACATTCCTCATAAGGCCTGTTCTCCAGTCCTTTCACCAGCTTCATTGCTCTTCTCTGGACACACTCCAGAGCCTCAACATCCTTCTTGTGGTGAGGGACCCAGAACTGCACACAGGATTCAAGGGGCAGTTTCACCAGTGCCGAGTACAGAAGGAGAATAACCTCCCTGGACCTGTTGGTCATGCCATCTCTGATACAGGGCAAGATGCCATTGGCCATCTTGGCCACCTGGGCACACTGCTGGCTCATGTTCAGTCACTGTCGACCAACACCCCAGGTCTCTCTCCTCCAGGCAGCTTTCTAGACAGACTTCCAGTGTGTAGCTCTGCTTAGGGTTGTTGTGCCCCAAGTGCAGGACACAGCATTTGGCTTTGTTAAACCTCATCCCATTGGTCTCTGCCCAGAGGTCCAACCTGTTCAGATCCCTTTGTAGAGCCTCCCTACCCTTCAGGAGATCCACACTTCCACACAGCTTAGTGTCGTCTGCAAACTTGCTAAGGGTACACTCAATGCCTTCATCCAGATCATTGATGAAGATATTGAACAGGGCTGGACGTAGCACTGAGCCCTGGGGAATCCCACTTGTTACTGGCCTCCAGCTGGATTTAACACCATTTACCACCACTCTCTGGGCCCGGCCATCCAACCGGTTTTCTACCCAGGAGAGTGTGCACCTGTTCAGGCCAGAGGCTGAACTTCTATTAGGCATGAACTTCTATTTATTGCTTTAGAACATAATTAAGATTCATTAGAATTTTTTTTTCTTCCTTCCTCTCTGTATCAGGGAAAACATATCTGTTTTGTTCTGCTAGCAGGATATGCAGAAATTTCAATAGACCCATTAATGATTTTTTTTTTAATCAAGAAATTCATTGCCCAACAGTGACTAGTCCTGTTTCCACAGTTTCATAGTTTTCCACCAATTCCATAAATTCCATCAAGGTTTCATCATTTCCTAATTCAGTTTTTCTCAGAAGTATTACTCATTATTAAAGAATATTCTGGTCATTGAGAAGGATAAGGGATAATATTTTCTTACATTTTTGTGGGTCTTTTCTCTTTTGTAGAGAAAATATGAGAGAGGAAGTTTCCCCGCAGATTACTGTTGCTCAGTTTTCCTGTCTTTCTCCAATTTTTGCTTCTACAATTTTTCCAATTCAAAATTTAAAACAAGTAACTCGACAAATTAAAAGCTTGAAGCTGCAAAAACATTTTTTCTAAGAAATACCATTGAAAAACCTAAGAGGATAAAGCCTTCATTATCCTTCCTGTACTCAAAGTCAGATGAAAAAGCAGGAGGGTAATGGAGGGTTGTGAGCAATGCTATGAGATCCTTCTGTTAGTTTTGCAAGAAGACCAGCTGACCCCTGAAACAAGAAGTTACAGGAGAAGATATCCTGCATTTGCCTCCTCCAAACACTGTTAGAGTTCACTTTCTTCTTTGACTTGCACTGCTAATCTTTTCCTCAATAATTCTCCCTTCCTTTTTTAGAAAGGAATCTGTTTTATTATCAGAGGATTCATAACAGGAGGAAAATCTCCCCTTAAGCTTTCCCTTTCTCCCTTCATGCCAAGTTCTTAACCTTACTCCTTTTTCTCTTGCTTCTCTCTCTGGCTCTTCTCCCATGCCTTGCAGCCAGCACCTTTGAAGTAAAAAATCAGGCTCCTCCACCTTATTGGTTCCCCTGGCTGTTCCTGCTGCTCTAAAATAGTGCCCTCTCTCCAAGAGCTGCTCTAAAATAGTGCCCTCTCTCCAAGAGCTGCTTTCCAAGAGTGAACTCTTGTTGTCCTCACAGACCCTCATTATCCTGGCCTCCATTCAGTTGTTATATTTTCTATATGAGAGCAACCTGGGTTAAACTGGTGTAAGCAGATGTCACGGAGGCTGGATGTAAGGCAGGGTAAAATAGAGTATGGATACTGGCTGTGCAGCTTTCTCCTTACAAACCTCAAGGAGCTTTTCTAGCTCTACGGCTGATGTAACTCTCCCACCAGAATAGGAGCTGCAGTTGTTCAAAGTGAAACACTAAGTCTTGATAATATTATCAGAGCACTTTCCTGCTCTATCAGAAATGTCTTTAGCCATCTTGCACCCCACCTCCTGGGGGCAAAAGAGGTCACCCCTGTGTGCCGAAAAACAAACCATCAGGGAAGAAAATCAACTTGTCTGAGCAGAGAGCTTTGAGTGGATCTTGGAAAAAAGAGGAAAGTAGCCGAGCTTTGGAAGAAGGGGCAAGCATCTCAGGAAGACTACAAGGATGAAGTGAGATCATGCAGAGAGAAAATCAGAAGAGCTAAAACCCAACTAGAACTTAAATTGGCCAATTCTGTGAAAGATTAAAAAAATATTTCTAAAAATATATTAACATGAGGAGGGTCAAGGAGAATCTCCATCCTTTACTGGATGCAGGGGGAATAATAGTGACAAAGCCTTTAGTAGTAAGGTGAGATTCTCTGGGTATTCATCCTCCTGAGCTGGAAGACAGGGAGGGAAAGCAGATCAAGCTCCCATGATCCAAGAGGAAATGATTAGAATCATAGAATCACTAGGTTGGAAAAGACCTCTAGGATCATCTAGTCCAACCATTCCTGTCAACCACTAAACCATGCCCCTGAGCAAAAGAGCCAATTAGACATTCACAGGTCTATGGGGCTGGATGGGATCCACCTGAAGAGTATTAAGAGAGCTGACCATACCTCTTTCAATCATCTACCAGCAGTCCTGCCTCAAAGGAGAAGTTCCACTTGACTGCAGGTTGGCAAATGTTACACTTAAGAAGAAGAGTTGGAGGGAGGATCCAGGGTGCTACAGGTCTGTCAGTCTTTTATTAGCACCAGGGTAGGTCACAGAATGGGTCATCTTGAGTGCTATCACACAGGACACTAAAGACAATTGGGTGATAAGCCCCAGTCAACATGGTTTTATGAAAGGCAGATCCTGCCAAACTAACCTGATACACTTCTATGACAAGGTGACGCACTTAATGGATAAGGATGTACTGCACTTGGACTTCAGTAAATCCTTTGACATCGTTTCTCAGAGTATTCTGCTTGAGCAACTGGCTGCTGCTGGCCTAGACGGGTATATCCTCTGCTCAGTAAAAAACTGGCTGTAGTGCTGGGCCCAAAGAGTGGTCTTAAATGGAATTAAATCTAGTTGGAAGTCAGCCACAAGTGTTCCCCAGGGCTCAGTGCAGGTTCCAATTCTGTTCAATATCTTTATCAATTATCTGGATGAAGGTATTGAGTGCACCCTTAGTAAGTTTGGGGATGACACTAAGCTGGGAGGAAGGGTCTATCTGCTTGAGGGTTGGAAGGTTCTACAGAAGGATCTTAAAAAGCTGGATCTATGAGCTGAGGCCAATGAGATTTAACAAGGCCAAGTGAAGTGTCCTGCGTTTGGGGCACAACAACCCTGTGCAACACTACAGTCTTGGGGACAAGTGACTGGAAATTTGCCCAGAAAAGAAGGACCTGAAGGTCCTGGTTGACAGCCGGCTGAATACAAGTCAATGGTGTGCCAAGGTGGCCAAGAAGGCAAATAGCATGTTGTCCTGCATCAGAAACAGTGTGGCCAGTAGGACCAGGGAAGTGATTGCCTGTACTCAGCATTGGTGAGTCCACACCGTGCTCAGTTTTGGGTCCCTCACTGCAAGAAAGACATTGAGGTCCTGGAGTGTGTCCAGAGAAGAGCAACAAATCTGGTGAAGAGGCTGGAAAATAAGTCGAGGAATGACTGAAGGATCAGGGGTTGTTTAGCCTACAGAAAAGGAGGCTGAGGGGAGACCTCATCACTGTCTACAACTGTCTGAAAGGAGGTTGTAGAGAGGTGTTTGTCACTTTTTCCAAGTGATAGGTGATAGGATGAGAGGGAGTGGCCTCAGGCTGCATCAGGGGAGGTTCAGATTAGATATTAGGAAAAATTTCTTCACCAAAAGGGTCATCAGGCACTGGAACAGGCTACCCAGGGAGATTGGTTGAGTCACCATCCCTGGAGGTATTTAACAGACGTGTAACTGAAGTGCTTAGGGATTTAATTTAGTAGTGGACAGATATGGTTAGATTTGATGATCTCAAAGGTCTTTTCCAATCCAGCAATTCTATGATTCTATGATCTCCACTCTATGTGGATCTTGCTCAAACCTTCATTGCCATACACATTTCTCGTATGTGTCCTTAGCTCTGCCATTGTCTCCTGGTGTCTCTAATGCCCACTTTAATCTCTAGTGACAAGGTTTTTCCATGTGTTTCCCATGATGCATCTGCCCCAGCCAGGCATAACAGAGCTTCTGTCCCCCCTCCCACTTGTCTCCAACTCCCACTTCCACATCTCCTCTCAGTTTCTATCGCATATTCCCCTTATAGCCTCTAGGTCTGACTTCAAATCACCTCCAGCCAGACTTTGCCTCACAGAGCACAGTTATGCCAACCCTCTATTACTTCTTCCCTGCTCTGTCAATCCCTGTGTGAATCATGGATATCATTCGCCTTTGTCTTAGGACCTTCTGTGTCTAATCCCAACCTGCCATCCCTCTCCTACACACTGTTACAACTTCCCCACTCCCTCTGGTAAAATATTTTTTATTTTCTTAGGAGTCTCAGATATAGGTACTCTTCCTGGGCAGTTTGTAACACAGTTATCATTGATGTGGTCAAGCAGCTTCAGAAAGGGGAAGAAGAAAGTTTATTCAACTTGCAGCATCAGGAAAACTGGGATCTTGATTTTTCTCTGAATCAGGCTTTTCCAGGGTTCTGATTTGTAATCATTTTGACAAGGTTGTTCCTACTGATGTGGAATAATCTCTTGACATTTTGGAACAGAAAATCACTGTGCTAAAGTCAGACAAAACCCTGTGAATTATCTATCTTTTATGCAGTATTCTAGGCATCTGAGTGAGAATCAAAAGGGCAGTTTGCACCTCAATGACTCTTTAGGAGGAAAATATGAGTCTCCTCTTCAATCTCAAACCCATAAACAGACCCACCTTAGACCTCAAGTGTATCCAATACCACTGGCATCAGCTTTGTGACTCTGCATGATCAGAAGGTGCTCTCTCACCTTAGTCCCCAAGGATAATACAATATCTTTGTTAAAAGAAGAGGCTAGAAGTCTCATCCACAGAGCTCAGCAGCTGCCTTCACCTTCATTAAGAAGCAAAGGAAGGACAGGAGGTATTACTTAATTGTTGTGCCGTGGTTTCTTATTTGCTTTCCAAAGAGGCCATTTGTACTCATCCCTTGTCTCCTTAACCTTGGCCTCCATGGAGCTCCCATATGCATTTTTTTCTAGTTTCTCAGGTGCCACAGGTGTATGACAAGTATTAAATCCTTAAATTAAGGATGTCAGCACTACTAGTGCCAAACAATAAAAAGTCAAGATTAGGGGCTCATTCAACAGTATAACTGTCTGCAATACTCAAGCACTTCTGAGCTCTCAGAGTATGTTGGCTCCTTATTTTCAACTGAGATTTTTCACAAACACTTCGTTTCTGAGCCGAGACTATAACATGCTTGAATTTTATTTGAGGTAGGAGTTATTTATCTGGTTGTTTCTTTTGCAAAGGATAAAATTAATCTGGAAAGGACATCAAGAGCTATAACAGTCTTCCTGCTTTAGGGCAAGATCACCTTTACTCAGGATGTAGTATGAAGTTTTTCACCCAAGCTGAGGTATATACAACAAAGATGTCTACATCTAAGCTGATCCCTCATTGGTCTCTCTAGTCTGTGTGTCAAATAAAGTGAAGAGAACTGGTCCACCCGAAACCCCATGTCTGCCTTAGGATGTGATTGATCACTGTCAAGAGCCACTGGATATACTTACTAAATTTCAACAGATCAGACTTAGAACTGAAAAAAACTCAGGTGCAGCTAACTACTTTGTAGTGCTTAAAACTAGGGGAAGCAAACCACACTCCAGCTGTTTGGATGTGTGTAAACTATCCATCTGGTGCAGCTGGTGAAACATTGGCTGATAGAGTTCAGGATGCAGTTTGTCCAGCTAGATGTAGCAACCTTCCCTGTGATGACACGGGTCACACATGAAACTGCGCTGACCAGCCAGTTCTCCACTTCTCTAAGGAGCAGACTGCTCTGATGTCAAAGCCAACATTTCCAAAATCTTTAGTTGTTGCCAAGGGTCCTCACATTCACCCTATGCAATTCTTGTCATCATGTCATTCTTTTTATCTATTTCTTTTGGTTTCCCTCAGCTTCTAATTTTCTTCTTCCAACAAAAGCCTGTCAGTCAATCCCCAGTACATTATAGACACAGGAAAACAATATGTTCTCCCTCCCTGCAGCAATCCTTTTCATATTCAAAAAGTGTGTAATCAAAATTATAAATTGATAGAATTTGTACCATCTAATAAATTGTCACTTATATCCACGTGTCTTCATCTAATATAACACTACTAGACCTGGCATAAAAACACTATTATTATTATTATTACTATTATTATTATTAATGTTGTTGTTTGTTTGTTTCTTGGGGGGCTGTATAGACACATAGAGACTTTTATGCATACACAAATAATGCATTGTCTCCTAAAGTACTATATGCTATGAATATAAAATATGACTTTGAAAAACTGTTCTGCTCTTTCTGCTGTTATTGACTATAATTTTCTTCGATCAGTCTGAAATCTTTATCTGTATTTTATTGTTAATCTATCAATTTCTCCTTGTCTATGTTTTTGTTCTGCTCAGCATCTAGCTATGAATTTAACCATAGGTCAACTTTATCCTGATCCTATTTAATTTCTAATATTTTTTCCTTAAACTTGTGGTTTACCAGAAAACACTGCACTATCTGAATTTATATTCTCTGGGGAGCTATATACTGGCTATATTTTTTGCATGAAAACCACCCTGGCAATGCCAGCATTGGCAAACTGCTGTATTCAAGTATGTTTACAGAATCACAGAATCACCAGGTTGGAAGAGACCCATAGGATCATCGAGTCCAACCATTCCTATCAAACACTAAACCGTCTCCCTCAGGACCTCATCTACTCGTGCCTTAAACACCTCCACGGAAGGCAAATCAACCACCTCCCTGGAAGGCAAATCAACCACCTCCCTGGGCAGCCTATTCCAATACCTAATGACCCTTTCCGTAAAAAACTTCCTCCTAACCTCTAGCCTAAATCTCCCCTGGTGGAGCTTGAGGCCNAATTTATATTCTCTGAGGAGCTATATACTGGTTATATTTTTTGCATGAAAACCACCCCTGGCAATGCTAGCATTGGCAAACTGCTGTATTCAAGTATGTTCGTATCACCTCTGCATTTGGGGCCATATTTAGACAGGGACACTGGTCTTTTAAATGCACCCCAATTTGGTTTGGCTTTTGCATATTTTTTACTTTAAAACTCTATCCAGCAAATAGTATCAGAAGGTTTTCAAGAAGTGCCTACCATGTGTACCTTCTCCACAAACACTGGGAATGGAACGTTGCATATTAAGTTATTTATTTCCTACTGTTAACAAATAATTGATTCCATTTTTTGAGGAGGAAGCACACACATTGCCTGTGAAAACCAATTAAAGTTCTGCAAACAGAAGATTTCCAGAATCGGACACACATACTCTGAACTGATACTTGGAACATTGAACAGAAACACTTGATAAAATGTCTGCATCTCTCTTATTTGTGCAACCTGGTTGAATTATGCAGCAAAGTTGCAACAAGATCACTTGCAAAAGAGAATTTATCAGAATGCTGCTTCAGTTTTTCTGCAGCACTGTAACTATTCTGCTTTCATTTTCCAGCCTTTCATTTTGAGGTCTGCTGGGCATTGGTTTTTATAGGAATTAATGGATTATGTCTATGTTTATGAAAGCATTTAAGCATATGCCTAATCTAAAAAAAACCTGCAAGTATTCTCCTTAAAATCAATGGGCCTGCATCTGTAATTGAAGTTAAGCATCTGCTTAAATATTTCTTGGCCTGGATCTGCAATCTGTAACACAGATGGACTAACAGTGGTAGCAAGTTTCAAGATGCCATAAGGACAAAAAAACCTCCATTATATCATTAATCCATCTAGATATTTATATGGCATACATGTCTATTGCAGTACCTATCTCAAAGAAGCCAAGAATGAGGTCATACTATTCCTCTAAATCTGACCTAATTACTGGCTCTTCATTACAGGACTTCCAGGAGTTAGCTGAACCACCCTGAATAATTGAATGAACACACTGCATCTACTGTGAAAGCATAGCTGAGCCTACTGCTGTTGACTGCTTAAAACACCCTCACTAGCTTTGCACTAACAAGAGAGTTTGTCAAAGGTGTATTTGCTGCCCAGCTAAGGCCTGCTTCCAGCTGAGGGACATAACAAATAGCTGGGGACAAGAATTTGTTAAACCTCTCCAGCCACAAGAGGCTGTCTCAGTCTACATGCTACAATTCTCCAAAGCAACCAACATGTTTCCTGAAAATTTCCCCTTGTTCTCACCTCCAGAGTCTGTTGACTATAAATCATTCCATAGATTGCTACTTAGCTGGCTTCACAATCATAACACAACAAATATTTCCCCTCCAGCATCAAGTCGTTCAGGCTCCATGGGGGATAATTCCTGAAGTAAAGCAGTAATCTTCGAGACAGGAGTTGCTTTCCATTCCACAAAGGAGAAAGGTTTGTTAATCATGCAAGTATTTAAAAGTCACTCCCAAGATGTGCACCTGAATTCAGAGTTTATAATTTATAATCTACCCACCCACACACATACACTGCAATCAGATCGCTGTTCCCACAGAAAATAAACGTGCTGAAACAAAAGATCCAGCACTGTTCCAAGCAGTGATAAAACACTTAAAGGAAAGATAAGGGATAGTTTCATAAAGTCTCCAGGTAGCATGGAGTAGAGGCAAAGGTACCCTTCACCTGCTGCAGAGGATTAAAATGCAAATGTACAGATGTAAAGGAGAGAGAGTTTCCTTTCATCTCATCTCACTTTCTTTACAAATCAAGCCTTGATGTCATGGAAATATGGTTCCCAATGCCAAAAGACGAACAGTGGTTTAAAAAAATCTCCTAATGAAAAGGTTGAGGGTTACTCAAAAAAAACCCTAAAATTAACTCATCAGTGTTTCATTTTCCCATCAGATAGTACCTCTAAAATCATGCAGATCTACTGGGGGCTGAAACACACACACACATGAGCAACAACAAAGAAGCCATTAAACAAAAATTTTGGTAGAACATTCTAACAGAAACTTAAAATAAATTATTGCCTTTGGAATTAATCTTAATGCCCACATCCAGTGGAATGGCTGAAAAACTTCATGGCAGCCATAGATCTCAGTCATTTGTAGTCATGTTCTCCCACATAAGATTATCTGGGATTAAACTACGTATCCCAGGAGGCACTAGTCTCTTCCCTTGTGAAAGCATAGTGCATCATTTAACAGTCAGTTATACAATGTGCAGCTAGTTCAACTTTTTACCTCCCTAGCATGAAGACAAGTGCTGACATATCAGCATTTTTCAAAAGACAGTTATTCCATTTCTTNCTCTGAACTGATACTTGGAACATTGAATAGAAACACTTGATAAAATGTCTGCATCTCTCTTATTTGTGCAACCTGGTTGAATTATGCAGCAAAGTTGCAACAAGATCACTTGCAAAAGAGAATTTATCAGAATGCTGCTTCAGTTTTTCTGCAGCACTGTAACTATTCTGCTTTCATTTTCCAGCCTTTCATTTTGAGGTCTGCTGGGCATTGGTTTTTATAGGAATTAATGGATTATGTCTATGTTTATGAAAGCATTTAAGCATATGCCTAATCTAAAAAAAACCTGCAAGTATTCTCCTTAAAATCAATGGGCCTGCATCTGTAATTGAAGTTAAGCATCTGCTTAAATATTTCTTGGCCTGGATCTGCAATCTGTAACACAGATGGACTAACAGTGGTAGCAAGTTTCAAGATGCCATAAGGACAAAAAAACCTCCATTATATCATTAATCCATCTAGATATTTATATGGCATACATGTCTATTGCAGTACCTATCTCAAAGAAGCCAAGAATGAGGTCATACTATTCCTCTAAATCTGACCTAATTACTGGCTCTTCATTACAGGACTTCCAGGAGTTAGCTGAACCACCCTGAATAATTGAATGAACACACTGCATCTACTGTGAAAGCATAGCTGAGCCTACTGCTGTTGACTGCTTAAAACACCCTCACTAGCTTTGCACTAACAAGAGAGTTTGTCAAAGGTGTATTTGCTGCCCAGCTAAGGCCTGCTTCCAGCTGAGGGACATAACAAATAGCTGGGGACAAGAATTTGTTAAACCTCTCCAGCCACAAGAGGCTGTCTCAGTCTACATGCTACAATTCTCCAAAGCAACCAACATGTTTCCTGAAAATTTCCCCTTGTTCTCACCTCCAGAGTCTGTTGACTATAAATCATTCCATAGATTGCTACTTAGCTGGCTTCACAATCATAACACAACAAATATTTCCCCTCCAGCATCAAGTCGTTCAGGCTCCATGGGGGATAATTCCTGAAGTAAAGCAGTAATCTTCGAGACAGGAGTTGCTTTCCATTCCACAAAGGAGAAAGGTTTGTTAATCATGCAAGTATTTAAAAGTCACTCCCAAGATGTGCACCTGAATTCAGAGTTTATAATTTATAATCTACCCACCCACACACATACACTGCAATCAGATCGCTGTTCCCACAGAAAATAAACGTGCTGAAACAAAAGATCCAGCACTGTTCCAAGCAGTGATAAAACACTTAAAGGAAAGATAAGGGATAGTTTCATAAAGTCTCCAGGTAGCATGGAGTAGAGGCAAAGGTACCCTTCACCTGCTGCAGAGGATTAAAATGCAAATGTACAGATGTAAAGGAGAGAGAGTTTCCTTTCATCTCATCTCACTTTCTTTACAACTCAAGCCTTGATGTCATGCAAGTATGGTTCCCAATGCCAAAAGACGAACAGTGGTTTAAAAAAATCTCCTAATGAAAAGGTTGAGGGCTACTCAAAAAAACCCCTAAAATTAACTCATCAGTGTTTCATTTTCCCATCAGATAGTACCTCTAAAATCATGCAGATCTACTGGGGGCTGGGACACACACACATATGAGCAACAACAAGCCATTAAACAAAAATTTTGGTAGAACATTCTAACAGAAACTTAAAATAAATTATTGCCTTTGGAATTAATCTTAATGCCCACATCCAGTAGAATGGCTGAAAAACTTCATGGCAGCCATAGATCTCAGTCATTTATAGTCATGTTCTCCCACATAAGACTGACTGGGATTAAACTACATATCCCAGGAGGCACTAGTCTCTTCCCTTGTAAAAACATAGTCCATCATTTAACAGCCAGTTATACAATGTGCAGCTAGTTCAACTTTTTACCTCCCTAGCATGAAGACAAGTGCTGACATATCAGCATTTTTCAAAAGACAGTTGTTCCATTTCTTTCAGCTAATTGCAAACAAGATATTGCCAACTTCCTGCTGGAATTCTGGTGTGCGTTCTTGCTTAAATAACCCAGAACTTGAGTGTCTTTTAGTAGAGTAGGTAGGTATAAAGGTTGCTGGCACTGGAGTACCCAGGGACATCATAAATAGTAATGGAGTTATCCTTCCAGAATTGCTACGTGATTATTACCCCCATTTTGCAAAAAGGGAATTGAATTTTAAAGTCACTTGCCCAAGGCAACACAGGAATTTCCTACTGGTGCCAGGACTGAGCCCACATTTCTTGAGTCCTAAAGCATAGGCTCTCTTCTACCTTCTTGTGCAAGTCACAAGGTAATGTTTGTGCCTTAATATTTTATGTTGGTCTGGTTCTAAGATATTTTCTCACAAGTGTGATCACAAAAGATAACAAGATGAACTCTTCAGTTGGGATAAGAGATATTACTTCCACACAAGGGGACCAGCATTTAATTTCCAGTCTTACTCTCTCCTTGGCTGTCAGTAATCACAGTCCCTGGAGAAAAAGAAAGGGTGTGCTTTGTGTTGCACAACTTACTGTGATTGCTCCTGATGATTAAGAAATCGTATTAATACATTCCATGGATGAACTACCCAATCTTCCTTAACCTGAGGGATAGAAACTAAAATCCTGGGCCTAGCTGCAAGATTCAAGAGAGTGGAAGAGAATCCCTGGAGGAAAAAAAGAAATAATAGCACTTGCTTACATTTATTTGACCTTCCTTTGAGTGCATTCACCAAATATGCAAAAACATATCAAATGCTTGTAAGCAGAAAAAATAAGCAAATGTCACCTGAAGAGCCTTGCATACATGATATTTTCAGTTTGCTTAGATTCTCATCTTGCAGATTGTGCTCTGAATTTATTGCAGTCAAAGATGCAAGTCAAAACCTCCCCAAACTGTTTTATTTTATTTAGTTCAAGACTCAGTATTCTCATTTTCCTACTACACCATAACTATGGATAGATTTGCTCAAAATTTACTCTAGAATTTGAGTGAGACTTTTAACCAACCCAGAACAAGGTTCAGATTTGTCATTCAAGGCACAATCAGAAATATGAGATAGAAGAACCTACGAATCTCCAAGGTGACATTGCAGTCCTCACATTGCTGAGGGGCTGTTAAGCATCTAATGCACAAAATTGTAAAATATTAATGTCAATATTTTAAAACACAATGATAAATTATGTATTTGAGACCCCTTAAGCTAAATATGCACATCTTAATGACAAATTGATATTTTAGCAAAATTTCATAGTTCTTACTTTGGAGGGAGGGGCATGGTGTAAATCACATGCATTTGAGAGCAAAAACAGCCTGGAAATGTTTGCAGTGATGCCGAGCTTTCAGCTTCTAGATGCTCAACTGGAGTGTCATCCTCATTGTCCTCATCATTAGATACTTTGAAAAAACTTGCATGGTCTTGTGACATCCAAGTCTGTGACTTTTCCTGTCTCATCTACACATTAGGGAAATTTTGAAGGAAAATCTAGTGGGAGGTGTCCCTGACCATGGCAGCAGGGTTGGAGATAGATGATCTTTAAGGTCCCTTCCAACCCAAACTATTCTATGATTCTATGATTAAGTGCACAAAAAAGACAAGTATTTCCTAAACAGCTTCTAGCCTCATGAGACAGATAGAACTTCTTTTTTTTTTCATGAATATGAAGCTATGAAAAGGTAAATAATACTTTAGTGTTTCTTGGTTTTTTTCAGCCAGAACATCCAGATATTGTTACACAAATATCTTGATACTTCTTGGCTGTTATTCAGATCAGATTTCAATGTGGTCCATCACAGTGATGGAAACTATCTGTTAAACTAAAGCGTAGAATGAGTAATCTTCAGTCTTTGAGGATGCTTTTGTCCTTGAACCCTATCTAGTTTCAGGTCATCTCTGCAGTAGTTAAAATCACCTTTGGAGAAAAATAACCACAGTCATAATTAGACTTTGAACACACTTTGAACTCCTATAGATACTGGAAAGTACTCCTTTAGACCAACATTAGATAGAGTCTGTAGGGCACAACATACTCCATAATGTTTAGGTCATGTGGGGATATTTCATTGTATACCTATTAATTAAGGTGTCATGAATTAATTAGGCACAATGCCATTAAAAAGCTATGATAAGCAGTGCATCTTTTATGCTAATAGCATGGGTGTCTCTTACAGAAGTGAATCATCTCTATTTCCCAAATCAGCAATTACGCTATGCCCTGTGGATAAATGTCTTTCATAGAAATTATTCCCAGAACTTCTTCAGAGAACATCTGAGGCAGCACTGGAACACCACTAATTTAGCTTTCCACACCTACGTTGGAATCTTTTTGGCCAATAATTCTTACAGTCATGTCCCCACCTCATGTGCAAAGTTCTACTCCTATGTTTTGATTGACCTTGATAATAGCCCCGTAACAGCTCTCTCACTGCAGTCTGAAACCACTGCTCTTGTTGTTAGCTTTGTACCTACACCCAAAGGGCAGTGCTCTGCTCTAAGAGTAACTTCTCTGTTTTCAGAAAGACTAGCCAGGAAGGGGCACAACTTAAGAGCAACTTGGGTACCCATCCCTTTCAAAGCTAAGTTTCCTGAAGCAATGAATTAACAAGCTGTGATGATAAAAAAATCCAACTTCTAAGAAAGGCACATAGTAAAGAAAACCACATCCGAGTGAGAGAAAAATGCCTAAAATGTAACAAGGTTCAATACAAAAGCCTCTTACAAAGTTAGTGAGGTTAAACTGTCAAAGCAAGGTTGTAGAAAAGTGGGTGGTGGTCTCTTCTCTGAAGTAACAAGTGATAGGCTGAGAGAAAATGCCCTCGCGTTGCACCAGGGGAGGTGTAGATTAGGAAAAATGTCTTTACTGAAAGAATGATGAGGCATTACAACAGGCTGCCCAGGGAATTGGAGGACTCACTATCCTGTGCTTCAGAACATATGGTTTAGTAGGCATCTTGGTGTTGTGTTGACAGTTGGACTTGATAATCTTTGAGGTTTTTTCCAACCTTAACAATTCTAAGTAAAAATGGTAGCTGTAAACATATGAGACAGGTAGGGCAATGCATCCTCCAGCTACAACTTGCAGGTACCAGCCAAATCGTAAGTGTTCAGTACCTCTGAAAATAAAGGCAGTCATTGAGGCAGACAGATCATAGAATCATAGAATCATAGAATCACCAGGTTGGAAGACACCCACCAGATCATCGAGTCCAACCATTCCTATCAAACACTAAACCATGTCCCTCAGCACCTCGTCCACCCGTGCCTTAAACACCTCCAGGGAAGGTGAATCAACCACCCCCCCGGGCAGCCTGTTCCAATGCCCAATGACCCTTTGTGTGAAAAATTTCCTCCTAATCTCTAGCCTAAATCTCCCCTGGCAGAGCTTGAGGCCATTCCCCCTTGTCCTGTCCCCTGTCACCTGGGAGAAGAGGTCAGCTCCCTCCTCTCTACAACCTCCTTTCAGGTAGTTGTAGAGAGCAATGAGGTCTCAAATGAGATGAGGCTGCCTCAGCCCTGGAAGTTCCACCCTGTATTTTTTTCCCCTGAAGGATTAACAGAATGACAGTAAGGTAAAAGGTTGCCATGTTTCAGCTACTGTCCTGATATTCTGTTCTGTCCCAAGCCCATGTGATGTGACTTACTCCTCTCTCATGGACAGATATGTTCCTTTGTGTTACCTGATGTTATGTATCATCAACACCTCCAGAGACTTGGAATAAGCTCAATTTTTCTTCCATTGCAAGGCACCTGTGAGCATCTACAGTGTGAGCACATGGGACCTGAGGCAATATGGCAAGACCATGTGGAAAAAACTAGGTATACCTATACTGTGAGGTACCAAGTAATTTAAAAAAAAAAAAAAAAAGATATCTCACTTCTGGGGATTCTGAAATCTGCCTCGACTGGAACTTGTGCAAGTAAATAACTTTTCAACTCCCATCCAAAATTATTTCCTTGAGATTGCACAGGAGAGGTGCAAAAATGAAATCTAAGCCTCTCCACCCACAGTCAAAGCCCCTGCCACTAGCCCATCCTTTCCTTACTTATAGCTAGCTTAATCTCACAAGCTGGACTCTGTTCAGCTGGGACTGACGGTGGTGTAGCTTACTGCACAGAGGCCACTCAGGATGCTGCACTCAGTACGTTTTTACTCTGCTCAGTAACACATAAAAGCAGAGAGACAGAAGATACAAAGAACATTATTAACATTGACCTAACTGCTTTACCTAACAAGCACCTGCAGCAAAGCAGTGTTAGCTAAGATGCTAAAATACTGCATATGTTTCGTTCCTCTAAAGCCAAATTGAGTGTGGGCTGCAGGTATCTTCATTGATTTCAGTGAGATTTGTATCAGACTTCCACACTGACTGGTTAAGAGTTGCAGGGCAGGGTGAGGTGTCAAGGAAAGGATGTACTTACAACTGACAAAAAAGGGAAAACAGGCTTTCCAAAGGACAGAATGTTTTTACAGTTACCAGGATGCTCTCTAAGCACTCCTGTTCCCTTTGTGCTTTAATTCCTTTGTTATAAAAAACCACAAACACCTTCTGGGCCAGGAAATCCAATATCTCTGCAAGTAATTATCTTTACACACAATAGACACAGTAACTGTTGTCACCACTTGAGTAGTGAATATGACTAAAAGGCTTGTATGTAGATAGCTATTCCTGGGGCAACAGTGCAAGGTGAAGCAGGCTAATGAAAGAGTTAAAAAAGAGAATGAGGTAGATTCTTCTATAAACAACATAATTTTCAGTCAATTTTTTTGGTTTGTAATTAAATTATTTTTTTTATAACCTAAGCAAATTCACAGATAAACTGTTTCAAGCCAAGTCCATACATGGCAGTACAGCAGTGCAAGAATAGAAACCAGTAATCCTACTCACTCCATCCTTAAGTGATTAGTCAGACTCTCGGTTCTTCTGTAACACTTTTCTATGCCCTAGCTCTCATAACACTGTTTAAAGAAAAGCCATTGATCACTGCTATAGGAGAAGAAAACAGCTAAGTCATGCCAAAGATCAATGTCAGTGTAAAACAGAATCCTAAATCAGTACTCAGTGGCCTTAACTGTTCCTGACTGTGCTTCTTCATAATAGCAAAAATAATGTATTTAGTTTCTAAGATTGTGAAATGAAAAAAATATAAATACATGCTAATCTGTAAATAAGTCTATTCCAGATTTTTTTTCTCTGTCTACCATTAGACATCACCTAAACACTTGAAATAAGAGACCTGTATGATACTAAACTGGTGTTGAGAGAAGCAAGTATTCTGCATGTCTGTTCAGATTGTTGACAGCATATACGTTCCTCAAACATTAATGGCTCTCTGGTCATCTAGTCCAATCTTCTGAAGCATAAGCTGGCTATTCTACATATGATTGCAGGGACACAAAACTTGTCTCCATATACCCTTCTACTAAGAGTATGTAGGAGATATACCTGCAACCAGACACTCAATTAATTATGGGTCTACAAATGCTTCATAGAACTAAAGGCTCAAATCTAGAGTCTATTTTAGAAAATGAGGCTTCCTGAAGAGAGATGGTGGGAATTTGGCCAAGGAAAAGTATTGTTTGTAGAAAGATATAAGAACACAAATGTTAGTCAGAAACTTACTGGTTAAAACACAGATATGAAAGTGGAGGCTCTGCTTTCCTACAGAACTAGGGATTCCAAAGTCCATATATCAGGAGACGGCTTTGGTGGATGGTCTCCCCAGCTCTGTGACCTTAGGGCTTTCAGAGTGTTGGCAACCTGGCAGCCTGGCAGCCTTGGGAGACGACATACTTCTGGGACAATTGAGGTTTTGGGTCCCAGAGCTACTAAGGAAAAGCAGAAGTCCTGACAAAGTTGAACTTTGTTCAGAGAAGTTATGGGCATCCTGAGAGAGGAAACCACTCTCCAGGACTGATGGGAAATGAGGAGTCTAGAAACCCTGAGAGGTGTGACTAAATCAGGAAGTTGAGCTTATATGTGCCTTTTTTTTTTTTCCTTCCTACTGAAACATTTCAATTCTTCAAAGCAGAGCATGAAAAATGTTATTTTGGTTCTTAGCTTTCTAGTCTCTGAGAAACATACAACTTATATTTTTGTTTTGAAATAGCAAGGGTTTTCCTCACCGTCAACTCCGATTCATGCCAGGTCTCTGTTATGCTAAGAGGCTATTAATTTAGAGTATAGACTCAGCCACATCTTTTTTTTTTTTCTTTCTTTCTCCCCTGATAAACCAATCAAACTTGAAGTCACTTCAAGGGTTTGAAAACTGCATCATGGCAATGAAGTGGCAAGCAGCTGGAGAACTGACAATCTTACAAAACAAGCCCAAGAGAGTCTGCTTCAGTGCTAGTGCCAGTGTCCATCTTTGAACAACCCTCCTTACCCAGATCTAAACACTGAAACAATTTCTAACTCAGGGAATGCATGAGCCAAAAACTCCTGCAAGCATGTAGATGGGAGGGATCACTGCATAATTACTCTATTCACACTCTCTTATGTAGACTTCACTCTTCTGCTCCTACTCAGACTCAGAGAAAGGACACTGAGCTGGACAGCCTTTTGGGCTAACCCTGTACAGTTGCTCTAACCTTCTTCTTTTTATGCCACATTTCAGAGGAGTGGTTTTCTCTTATTCCTAATCATTGTCAACAAACAGCAAACACTTCTAAAGCCATTTTTGACAAAGTCAACCTAAGTGCTTACTTTCAAGGATTAGTCACACGCTGCTGGAGTGAAAACAAAGAAAATGTAAACAGATAATGCTTTTGCCAGAAGTATGCAAGAGTCTGTGTGGGAAAGGATATGATATAAGAGCTTGTGTGATCATACATTCTTTTATTAAAATAAAATCTTTCACAACAGTTCCTAACATGATTTTTTTTTTTCCCAAGTATCACTGTTCATTAAACAAAGCTTGCCTGTGCAATCATCAAATATGTAAGGCTTGTGATATCAAGGTAGATCCCTCTATGGGTGTATTTCAAATTGTCATTGTTTAATTATTAACTGACTCCGTCGTGTTTTCTTTTGATATGTGTTCTTTATTTCAGGAATACGTCCTGTAATGTTAAATGGAATGATAAGCTCAGTCAAGAATCTGAGGAATCTGATGAAAATCAGCCTGTGTATGTCTTCTCACCTTCCTTTTCTCAGGTATTCCAAGTTATTACCACAGCCAAGAAAGAGTAAGGAAAAAAAAATTAATTATGTGGAGTTACACTGGGCTTTGGTGCAGAAGACATCCTTTCAAACATTTCCTTTTCATCCCTGCCTGAGTGATCTCACAAGTATGAATCAAAAAAGTCTCATGCCATGATGGTCTAAAGAAAACACCACCTTGGAACTGACAGTTACCATAGATATGGACAAAGTTCATTCTAGTTTACTGATTTATTTGTCCCTATGCATAGTTTATGGGATCTCTTTATAAAATGCAGAAGTCTGATAAATAAAAAAGCCATGGAAGAGTTTCATAAGTGTCAGAAGGGTTTTTTTCAACATTGCTAAATTAGAGCAGTTTGGCTCAGAGTGAGAAGGAGAAACAAGGAGACATGAGTACTATTCATGATGGGGGGGGTCCTGTTCTGGCATCTCCATGGTAAGGTAGCCCATTGCAATGCAGAAGACTTGCATTCATTTTTCTCAGAGTTTACCAGAATTGAAGGGTTTTTTTCTTTCTCGTAAGAGGTGCTAACTGAGAAGTTTACCACTCTTTTTGAAGTGGTGCTCTTTTATGTCTAAAAAGTTACTAGAAGAGCCACCCCAACCCACAAGTGCTCCTTTTCTGGTGAATTCTCTTAAGGTAAGCTATGACTCTATCTTGAATGTAAGTGTAAATGTCCAAGTTTGTAAATAAATACTCAGAGGTTAATGTAAAATGAAAGCTTTTCAATAGGAGTAGATGATAAAGTACTAGCCCAGAATACTTACAGACCATCAATGTCCACTCAAAAAATGAGATATCAGATTGTAAATTCCTGCTTTATATGAGGTAAAAAGTTTATTTAAACCCCTTCAAATTATCCTAAGTGAGGGGTTTAAAGCAAAAAGTTCAAGTACTTTGTATGATTTTTTTATTAAATTCCTTCCCAGAATGAATACTCCAGAAAAAGCAAATTTATTCAGTCCTATCTTTATTTTACTACAGGTTAAAAAACCCTAATTTTGGATGAACCTAGAATTTTGGTGTGTTCTTGACATGAAGTTTCCTAAGAAAAAAACTAAACTGAGGAATTGCATGAGATGTATATTTTTCCCTTTCTGTGTGTCTTGTGTCCCAGCAATCCAACGTGCAAGCAGGACTACCACGTAGTCCAGGCTGCTTCCAAAACAGACAACTTCGTGGGTGAGGGACACTTGCTGTCTAAAGAAATAAACTTGTGCTTAATAGTCAATACAATCTGCACTTACCCAGGTTAGCAACTAAGTTTTCTAGATGTGCAAGAAAGGCGGCTGAGCAGTTTCAGTTCCATAGACCAATACCTCCCCATCAATGAGATGAAAATGTTGTTTCTTTTGTCTTGATAACTGTTTTCCAGACCATCTTCCACCTTTCTTAGCACATTCAAATCGTTCCTCATTTGCTCACAGCAGCAATGCACTGAATGTTCCTCTCTGTCCCTTCTGCCTTATCGAGTTTCTGATTCATAATTAAATATATAAATTCTAAAAGTGCTTTTTAACCACTGGCAATTGATTTCCCTTGGAACAAAAAGCCTCCCTCAAGAGCAAGTTACATGAAATCACTTGACTCAACAAGCTAAACTAACTTCCGTTGCCTAACCCAACCTTTTAGTAGCTGGCAATGCTCCAGTGTCTCTGATTAAGGCAAAAGATGCTGAAAGGCCAGAATTTTGAAGGTGCTGAGCACCCATAGGACATGCTGATTTAAGTGATGCTGCAGCAGATACCAGGCCCTGTAACATCTTAAAATAACTTCCTCTTGGTGTAACAGGGTATCACTTTCACTTGTTTTTCTTTTCTTTTCTTGAACTATCAAAGTTAAATTCCACAGAACATTGATGTTTATCTCTTTCTGAGCTGAGCTGCAGAACAGTGTTTGCATTTGAAACATCAAATACTTCTACACCTACTTCTCCAAACAGAACCACTAGAGGGTTTTGAGTTTGCATCTGTACTTTCCACTGCTGCTGTAATTAATTCCAGATAAAAGGAAAAATTAAAGCTGATTTTTTTTTTTTATTTTAAGCGCTGGACTCTTCCTCTGCAAGGGCGGATGGCTCTGCCATTCCTTCCTCATGCACTTCTCACATGTGGGCAATGCATCTGTGAAATGGAGATGGTGTGGTTTCCTTTCTCCTGCACTTTCACCCTTTTCTCCTCTCCTTTTGCACTTTCTCTTTGACTGCTTGGGCAATAAGGTCTTCAGGAGGCCCTCAGCTGAGGTCTCCAGACTCTGTAATGCTATCAGCTACCACTTTGTTCATAAATGCTTTTAGGAAGTTTAAACTTACTACACAAATACTGCCCTGAAGGCCCCAGCAAAGAAAAGCTGTCACTGAGCACTCAGTCACGTTGCTATCATATATCTCAGGCAGACCACCTCTACTAGAACAAACAAGCACGTGCAGAAGAAGAGTTAAACAGAAAGAACCTGATTGCAAAGGGCCAGAGAGACTATGTGTCCCAGATTTACTGCTTGCTCCTGGCTGAATCATCTCCAACTTGTCTGGAGAAGCAGCAGTTCTCAGGACTAATACAGGAAAAGGCTTTATCAGAATACACTGTTCTCATATATGTTTTGTAGAAGGTCCATGACAGGATTTCGTTTTAACACTACAAATGGGGTGGGGAAAAAACAAAGAAACTGAAAAAACAAGTGATAATTCCTTAGAAAACACTGGGTGTGCCTCACTGAAAGCCACAGGGTAGGAAGGAAACACTGAACGTTTGCATCTTCCTATGTTTCAAAGTAATTTTCTTTCCATTTGGCTTTAAAAAATGTAATTTTGGCTGGCTCCATGGCCCGTGGATCAGGAAAAACCCTGAACCTTTCACAGTGACTCTGCTGAAATAACACTTGAAAGCTAGAGGAGAGCAAACAGAAAATGTAAATGAAGCTTGAACTCAGGAAAAAAAAAATCAAAGGATGATTATTGTTTTTAGTATGTTCATTTTTTTCTTTTTTAAAATTCATGGCAGGAATTAGGGGGAATATGGGGTTAGAGTAATTGATTTTCAGGAGAAACAACAAATGAACAGATGTGTTGAGCAGTGCCAGCCATGGGAGCACAAATACCTGGGAGATAAAATATTCAACCTCATTTTTACATACTCCTCCCACAAAACAGTCTCTTTGTATGGCATAATAACAAGTAATGGATAATAATTCTCAGATAAAAGACAACAAATAGGAACAATATCAATGTTGATGCAACATTTGACAACTTTCTTAGTACCATAAAATCTGAGGTACAGCAGTATTCACTGTAAGAAGTGTTGGCATTCTTACTTAGAAATGGCAACTTTTAAATGCCAATAACTTCATATTTAATTTAAATTAATACCTTTAGTTCAGGATCACAGGGTTCTAGAGCTGACTGCTCAATTTGTACATTTAAAAGCCCACTGGAATCAACAGAGAGATATTCATGGCTTGATCAGGCTAACTGCAGTTTTTCTTCTCCTGGGAAAACAGGCGTTTTTCAGATGAGAGAAACCTGGCAGAGGTTTTGATGTGTGACTCAAAATTCTCTGTTTACAATTGGTTTATAGTTTGGAAGTTCTTGAAGTTGTTCTATCTCATACATTGCTGAGACATTTCCACTTGTCCACGGTCCATTTACTGTAAGAGTAAATGGAGTCTTCTACAACAAAACAAAACAAAAAAACCACACAAAAAACCCTCCAGAAAGTAGTAGGTAATCAGATACAAATTATTTCAGAATGCAAAGAAGGAGAAAGATTCCATGCTTAATTTTATTTAAATAAGCAAATCTAGAAATCTTGGGTGCCATTTATTTAGTTCTTACAAGCCAAGTGCCATAGAGACTACATGCAGTGTTAGCAGAAGTCAGGAGATGGCGTTGTTGTAGGTGGCCTTATGGCTTCTTACCTGCTGATGCAGCAGGTAGATTTGGGTAGCCGTGGTGCAGGGAGTGCTCCTCTGTAAACTGCAGTGCCAGTCTGCCAGATGCTAACCTTCAGTCTGCCTATGTCCCTTCTGGTCCACGAGTATTTGCAGCTGAAGTTGCTGCATTCAAGTTGCTGAAGTAAATATGGGAACATGGATGTAATTCCTCATGAACTGGGACTCTGTTCCAGGGATGACATTTTTGAAGGAAAGGATGGAAGAACATATGTCAAGTTGCTACCTGAAAGAACTCAGAAGTCTTTGAGATACGTAGACTGACAGAGAGGCTAAAAATGTACATTGACTTCTTTATGTGCTGTAATACCATCTTTCAGGAATTTCTTGAGGTTGGGCTGCTCTGTATCCAGCCTTGCAAGACAGACAGAGGAAGGGGGTAGATGGTTCCACATTCCATCTCTCCCTGCTTTGTTATAAGGTTACAGAGATGGCTCTAAGTCTCAAACCAGCATCCCACAACACCTGCCAAACTCCTAATTCTGCATCACCAAAGAGGTCTAAATGTGGACTTGTCATTCCTGTGCCTCAGAAAATACCCTCCTGGGCACATGTAGATTTTTCAGTTGGTGGCTCATGAACTGCCAGGCTAAACTAGCAGATCCCTGCAAGGTTAAGCAGCCGTATTTTTGCCTTGTTGTTTAGTTTAAAGAAAAAGTCTGACAAATAGAAGGCTCTGCAGTCAACAGCATGACACGAGGCAGGATGGAATACCAAATTAATCAAAGACAGTAGTGGGATGAAGGTACCTTTACCCTTTCCTTTCCTTTTCATCCCAGTACCCTCTAAAATTCTGTCCCTTTTCTGGCTCTCCACCTTGTATAGTACACCCTGAGAGTTCTACCATGCCCAGATACTTCTCTCTGAGGGTGACTGCCTCTGAAGCAAAGCATATCATCATCAGCTGAAATGCAAGCTCCTGAGTTGTCTGTCCTCTGCTGCTGCCTCAGTAGTAGGACTGCGCACGTCCAGCAGAGGAGCAAAGAGGGTAGTCAAGTACTATAACCCTTTACTTGTCCCCAGGTAGATATACTGCTTTTGTGAGTCAAAACCTTTAGCCATCTAAACCTAATTTTCAAGAGCATCAGGGTGCCTTTAATGTTGTCTGCATCTTATAAGTATTTTAACATTTTTATGAGTCTCTGTTCCCCATCTCTAACAGGGGATAATAACACTCTTCTCATTTACTGGGATGCTGGGGGAATAAATATTAATGAAAGACATTGTAATGGTGAGTTTCCACAGGATGCAAGGTCCACAAAAGTACAGTAAATAGATTGCAAATATATTGTGCAAGACAAAGGTGGTTTTAGGTTCTACTGCCTCTAGTCTAGCATGGGGAATCAAAATTTGTTTAGCCAGCAGTGCTGTACAGCATCTTGTGAGATCAGGCAATTTTTTGTTTTATTTGTGTGTATGTGTGAGGAAATACCACAAAGCCAAATCTTGTCATGATCTTTCATTCACTCCTACTTCCAATCCCAGCCAAAAGAAGGAAGTTTAGAGGAGCAGAAAAGTATACAAACCATATGCAACAGAACATTTATGTGTCTATTAAAAGACTTTTTTGGGCACTAGCATGGGAGATATGGTTGGAGCAAGATTTTGATTTCACCCCTGTTGGCTCCCACGCTCGTAATTAGAACCGAGTTCTTTGTAGGTAAATGACATTTAAGTGGGACCATTTCTGATCACTGGGGTCCTGCACTCTGATGTGCAGTGCCCTTTCATTAGGAATCAACTGACCTGATGCTGAATAAACACATTGTGTGTTTTGCAAAAGTTCTGATGTGGTCTTTGTTAATTACTCTCTTTAGCCTATTGCAATCATGTGCTGCTTGCCACACACACCACAGGACTGCTTGGGAAAGGAAAATTATGGGGGATGCACAGAGAAATTCTTAAAGGAAGAGACAGCATAAAGACATGCTAAAAAGTCTGTTTGAACTGGTGGCAGATACACAAATGAGTGGGTAGCAGTAATAATAATAAATACATAGCACTTCTGGAACACTTCACATTCTCTAAGAGCTGTGCCAACATCAAACAATTACTTGTATGACCAGAGCCTTCTCTCTCACTAACACCCTCTTGACTCTACCAAGGACACCAGCCTGGCTTGTTCATTTGCTGGTTTTTCTGCATTGCCTTTGGCAGTGGTTTGTACTTGGAACCTGTCTCTATCCCCTTCACCCTCAAATTACACTCCCATTCTTAGCAACCTATTCAAAGGGTGCTTAGATGCATGCTTAGTACTTTATTGCTGAGCTTTCCTCAGAGGAACCTAAGGGTTTTCATCAACAAAACAGTAAACTAGAGAGTCCACCATCTTCCTTCTCCTTAGATCCCTGTTCTGAACTTCCATCTTCTAAAAGACTTGCAGGGAGACAGCCAGCAGTCACCAATACAGTGGGAACCTCACTGATTGGGGATAGCTGTGCGTCACTAATCAATACCCAGTTTTCATTACCAGCCACTTCAATACATCCTCATTTAGCTGTAAGTTAGCTTTATAATTATGATTTATTATGATTTGCTTTTCTTTGTCTTATCAGCTTCATTGGAGTACATGGATGATCTGAAAGTTGCACTACTTTGGCCCATACTCAAATGGGAAAAGTAGGCAGAAACCTGTGGGTTTTTGACATTACTTATAGCAGTCCAGTAAAACAACTGCCTTTTTTTCATACTGGAGCAGTCAGTCTTCACTGAGCGTCTCCAGGAATGCAATTATGCTGTAATTATGTTAACATCAACTTCTTTCATCTAAATAGGTCCCAACTTCAGATATCCTCATTCAAACACTCAGTAGCCTTTTGGTGTCTCAATTCCCACATTGATAAATTAGGAGGCATTACTATTAATGTTATTAATTATTAATATAACTATTAATATTTGCAAAGCCTCAAGGCTTCCAGATGGGTAATTGTAAGGTGTTCTCCATGCAGCTATGGGCTGCTAGCAATCAACTCAAATTAAAAAAAAAAAAAAAAAAAAATAATTAACAAATACACACTTAAAGAGACTGGTCTGACCAAATAAAACATTTCCTCCCCCA
>WAAB01013371.1:383464-428670 GCA_013389865.1 Piaya cayana | reverse complement strand
AATAAAAAAAAAAAAAAAAAAGATTACTGAATACGCACTTAAAGAGACTGGTCTGACCACATAAAGCATTGCCTCCCACTGTTACAGAAATTGTAAACCATCAACCTCCAGCAGGTATCACAAAAGATGTGATGTTTTTCTCTTCAAATAAGGCATTCTCCTTGTTACAAAAAACATCTGGGGGCTGTGACACTGTTATGCCAAATCACCAATATCTCACACAAGAGATATCCGCAAAGAAGAGTTACAGTAGCTACCTGACCATTGTAAAACTCATTCCCATCAGCTGGCCTGAAGCCCTGTAAAAATGCTTATAGTTTCAAAATGATTTTTTTTCTCGAATATTTCTTGATGTTCTTGAATATCTTGGTACAGTCCTAAGTCTATGTCTGCTAAACTGCTATGAATCAGACTAGACTATAAATAGATGTAGTGTCCTTTTTGTGGATGGGGGTTATGGTCAGTCCATCACAACCCTTCTCAGACGCTCATCCCTCCTCACACCTCTCTCTCCCCCAGCACTGGCCATTCCCTAGGCTGAAGTGCTTTAGGAATAACCTGCTCCCACCTGGGCTCTCCACAGGTGCAACTCCTGCAGGAAATACCCTCCTGCTGTGACTTGTGGCCCTCCATGAGCTGCTGGATGCGTGTCTTGGAATGTGTCCAGAGAAAACCAATAAAGCTGGTGAAGGGTCTGAAGTGTTATGAGGAGCATTGTTTTTTTCTGGAGAAAAGAAGGCTGAGGGGAGATCTTATCACTCTCTGTAGTAAGGTGTATGTTGGTCTCTTGTCCAAAGTGACTAGCAATATGACGAGTGGAAATGGATTCAGGTTGCATTGTGGGAGGTTTAGATTGGATATTAGGAAAAATTTCCTTACTAAAATAGTGGTTCAACATTGGAACAGGCTGTGCAGGGAAGTGATAGAGTCACCATCCCTGCAGGTGTTCAAAAAATGTGTAGACATGTAACTTCAGGACATGGTTTAGTAGACATGGTGGTGTTGGGATGATGTTTGGACTTGATGACCTTAGAAGATTTTTGCAACTTTAATGATTCTGCGATTCTATGATTATCCTCCAGCGGGGTTTCTCCAGGGCTGCAGGGGATCCCTGTTTTGAGCCTACAGCACTTCCTGCCCTTCTCTGGCCTCAGGTTCAGCTCCACGGATCCTCCCTCTTTGTTTTCTTCCTCCTTTGCCTGTGCTACCTTTTGTCATTTAAGAAATCTGGTTTCCCCCAGGCACCCCCAACTTTTCTGAGGGAGTCAGCTGTGTCCTGTGATGGAACCCTTGGGATTATCTATGTTTGGCACAGGCAACCTTGACCTCTTCTCACAGAGGCTGCCCTGCAGTTCCCCTGCCAGCACCTGGGCATGAACATCCTTTATACTCACTCTCTGCTTTGCTGATGTGTAAGTAAACTTTCACAGTGATCCTCAGCCAAAACTCTGGAATTAATTTAGGGATGAAGAACCCATGAACAGTCCTTTAAGAAGGGATCAGCTATTCTTGAAGATAGAATCATAGAATAATTTGGGTTTGAAGGAACCTTAAAGATCATCTACTTCCAACGCTCTTGCCATGGGCAGGGACACCTCCCACCTGATAAGACTAGTCAAGACCTCATCCAACCTGGCCTTGAACACTTTCAGGGTGAAGAGGTGCTCCAGCTCTCTGATCATCTTTGAGGCCCTCTTCTGGACCAATTCCAGAACTGAACACAATACACCAAGTGGAGTCTCACAAGAGCAGAGGAGAGGGGGAGAATCACCTCCCTCGACCTGCTGGCCACACTTCTTTTGATATAGCTCAGGATATGATTGTCCTTCTGGGCTGTAAGAGCACATTTCGAGCTCATGTTGAGCTTCTTATCAATGAGCACCCCCAAGTCCTTCTCCACAGGGTTTCTTTCAATCATTTCATTCCCCAGCCTGTATTGAAACCAGGCGTTGCCCTGAACCAAGTGCAAGACCTTGTACTTCGCCTCATTAATCCTCATGGAGTTCACACAAGTCCCCTTCTCCAGCTTGTTCAGGTCCCTCTGGATGACATCCTGTCCTTCTGGCTCAAGAAATGCACCACTCAGTTGCACCCCAGCTCCAGAAATCTTTGTCATAATGTTCAAAACTCATAGTCCATAACTCAAGAGTGACAAATTTCTACCTGATCCAAGCTCCCACTAAAAAAAAAACATTGTCCTTGTGCAGGTAGATTTTACCAGCTAGTGTGATACCAAGGATGCAAAGTCTGATTCACTCTGTGTAAGTGTGTTCTCAAGACTGTTATCCTCTCATAACTTAGCTATACCTTAAAAGTCAGGTGGGATGCTACTATAAACAGCCATCTCATTTAGGCTGCTGAGCATATCCACTGTGTCCTCTGCATGGCACATCTATGCTTTTTTACCCTGGTGTTTGTCCACTCTCTGGTCTTACTACAGAATATTGAAAAACAGTTCTCTGAGGTGATGGCTTTGCAAAGAGATGGAAATACTCCAGTTAGATTTTGCATTCTGTAACAAATGGCTTGCACTAGCATTATAAGTAGGATTTGAAGATTGCATGTATGCGTTTCTGCTTTTCGGACTGGTGAATCTAATTAATTGCCCACAGCTCTAGACTAGGAAGCCAGACAGCTGGAACCATCAAGGACTCTTCTGCCTAAATGAATTAAGTAAATGAATTAAGCAATCAGACACAAAGGAGTGGGTGTGCAGCAATTGCCTATCATTTGAAATGCAAGGCACAAGTAATTGATTGTGCAGTTATCGTACCACACAACATGCATACACATCCCCTGCTCTTGTTTATATCTTTGCAGTGTGGCAAAGAAATAATTGCAAGACATGGATAATAATTTGTCTTGCCCTGTGTGGTAGCAACTTCAGTAGTCATTATTCTAAACTATTCCCTCAAAATATGCCAGGCACTTCAACAGAAAAGCAATTCCTTGCCTGAAGGGCTCACAGTCTGTGCTGGCTTCTGCCCCAGTGGAATAACACCTAGCTTCATCGTTGGGGTTTAATGTAGGCAAAGTAGTCAGATAAGAAAAAAAAGAGGAGAACAGAAGTGAAAAGAACACAAGCAGAAAGAGTAGTTGGTTATTCTCTGCATGCTACTTGGTTACTTTTTATAGGCTATGTCTTAAATATATTGATGCTGGGAGGTGAGGAAGAACAGCAAAGCAAAAAGGAGGTGACAATTATGGTTGTGGCAATTTGGCCACTGGGATTTGATGACTGGCATTATTGACAGAGGACACTGCAAGGGTCCCTGTGGAAGGATACAATGGAATACACTGAATAAATAAGACATGCTGAGAAAAATTTATGAGGCCGTATATCCTGGTTTACACAGAAGAGCATCCAGTCTAGCTTTCCTTAGGAGATTTGCACTAGCTTTATGGAAACTAGATGGAGAGAAGGATGTTTGTGCAGAGGTCAAGTTCTTTCTCATATATAATTTTTTGCTTAAAAGTGATTTATTTCTGGAAAACAGTAGCTTAGGTTTCCAGAAAACAGAAACAGTATTCTCTGAATACGCAAGAACACTACTTCAACTTGTCACTTCAGAGAAAAGCAGAAAGATATGTAGGGACTGAAAGTATGTCAGTTTTCACATAAAGCCATTGTTTTTTTAAGGACAACAGGCCCTTAGTCCTGTGCCATAAAGCTGCATCTTCTTGCTCTTACATTACATCAGCTGGAAATAATTAAGAAATATTGAACAAACACCCAAACAGCTCTGGCAGATCATCTTTCTGCAAATAAAATCTTTGGATTTGGGTTTTTTTTTTCCTATCTAAATGCCACTTCATTCATACTACCATAAATTCTACAATAATATCTAAAGTCCAGTGTGAAAATTCGGCTCATTTCTGACACACAGGACAATCTTCAGGTCCCAAAACTTAAAACATAAATAGAAAAGTTAAAGGGTCTGAAGAAAGTGTATTGGTTTTTGTATGTTTTGGACTCCCAGGCAATGACATATGTTCATGACCAGTAGATTAATTATATGTATTATTTATTATAAAAGTGGGAACTGAACACTGCTCAGGACACTCCTCCATTTCAGTCATACTAATTTTTTTTGCATTGTGAGTAACTCAATATGTTGACACACAGACACAAAAAAAAAGCAAGAGGAAATGGTCTGGCCTTTATAGCAGAGAACTTTGATGAAAGTTGGTGTGTGTGTGTATAAGAAGGAATAGGATGGTAAGTTTGTGTAGAAAAAAACACATTTGTGCTCTGCAGGCCTTGTCTAGACAGGTGGGATGGGAGGGATTTGATGGGTGCAATTTGATTTTAGATAGGAAATATTCAAGTCCTTATGTGAAGTTTGAGAACTTTGTCTCAAAGACTTCAGGCGCCTGGGGCTTAGGTTTGGTTATGGATTGCCTTAATTTGCATTTTCTTAAACTCTTTGATATTTGGCCAGACTTAAACAAGAACTCAAATATCCTTTGCCTTGTTAAGATTTCATATGTACGTATGTATGTATGTATGTGTGTTCACATATAGCTGTGTGACTTGTTATCTCAGAGATGCAAATGCCTGTGGGATGGGAAGGTTTCTGCCACAGATGATGATCCAGCATAGTTTGTCATCCACCACTGGGAGATAGGCTGGGAAGAGAATGGAGCTGTACTTGCTTTCCATACTACAAGAAGGAATTGCCTTTACCTGAGGTTAAAACAGAAAGAAAAATCACGTATTTCTTAGGTTAAGGAGAGAAAATGAGTTTTCAAGCTCATTTTAATGGGTAAAATTGTGTCCACTTTGCCAGAAATCAGAGATAAATAATAAACCATAAATACACATGTGCTGATAATGCTGGGTGGCCTCTAGCCAGTCCAGCCTGCACAGTTGGAACCTTTGTTTTCAGGGTTCGGTCAAAAGTGGAGTAAATATTTGCAAGAGAATATGTTCCTAACAGGGACACTCTCAAAAGCACATTTACTGGAAAAGAGCTCTGCCATCATCATTTTTATTGTACAGTCCTGCAAGCTTGGGGCAGGCAGGGACAGAGGAATAAATCAAGTACTCTGAATCTGCATGTTCAGCCTTTACAACAAATCCTTGTAAGAGTGGCTCAAATTTGAGAATGCTGATAAGGTGACCTGACTTCACAGAATTTTCAAGAGCCATCCTGTGAAGTCTGAAAGCCTCATTTGTAAAAGATAAGATTTACAGCCCTAAAAACAAGCCCGGAAAGAGCTGACAAACTGTTGTCACCTGGGGAAGCCTTCCTGACAATTTCCCTTTCCAATTCCAAGAGTAGAGTATTTTAGTAACACAAGTGGGCAATCACCTTTTCACTGAGTCTGACTTTGATTCCAGTCAAGTTGACATTTTAGGCTTTACCTAAGTAACTGTCATGTACTTGTAAAGATTAAGTCCTGATAGGAAAAGAACCTGTACACTTCAGAAGATTTGTCTTTGTTCAGATGCTAAAAATGGAGGGAAAAAAATATCTGCACACTTTTGAAACCAGTTTTATAATTTACTAGATATAAGCATTATTGCTATTTTGTCAGTATTCACTTTTCATGCACAGCCCCCATGGAGATCAAGACTTTCTGCGATTAGTGTTTATTAATGAAAAACTGTCCAGCCTGGACTCATCTGACCTAACCTGAGACATTTAATTGAGAAGTCTAATTTAAGGCCAAAGCCACTTCAGGCTTCATCTGTAATCAATGGGGCACTATGTAAGGTGCTTCAGACATTTATCAGACAGTTGCCCTCTGGAAGTGATTCTCTGCTTGCTTAGATATATATAGATTAGACACCTGAAGCACTGAAAGATAGGTCAGATAAACCTAGACCTTCCTCCCCATAGAAGGGAGTACAGTAAAAAAGAACAAGGGAGAAAGCCAGCAGATGATAGGAATCATTAAACTCCCTCCCTGCACAGAGTAAAATCTACAGAGCTTAGGTGATCTCAGAGACATCACCAGAGAGCAGAAGACGGGTCCAGGTATTGACCACAATATTTTGAAAGCAGCATCTTAATTATAGAAAAAGCTTATATCTCTGGTAATGGCCTCAAGATTTTCTTTAGTATAAATAAGGACACTAGAACAGGAAGATTCCTTTAAAACAGATATTCATTCAAATTATTTCTTTCCTCTTTCATAAAAGTAATGAAAATTATTGTAGTTCATTGCTTGTCATTTTTTCTTGTGAAAGTTCTTAGGAATATTTTTTTCCTTCCATGAGATATCAAGTATATTAACACACTAAAGCTGATGTAGCTGTGCTGAAGTCTGTTTCTCATCAATTGTATGTAATAATTTTGGCCATGAACACCAAGGAGCAAGACACTCCAGAAACTAGTCATGTCTCTGGAATGGAACTGGAGTTGTGTGACATATGTCTACCTTAAAACATGACAGAAAGTAAAAATCTTCAAAATTTCCTTAATTACTCATTTCCTTAAAAAATTATTTAATTTTCATTTATTGAAATTTAGAAGTGAAAAATTCTCATGTTGCAAAGAGCAGAAATGCTTCATTCAGAAACTGACAATTTGGGGAACAGTAATATTTCCTCTCCAACTTGTAAATTCCTTAGAACAACTCAATGCCAATTTCATGAAGTTTTACTTCTGATTTTTTTTTCTAATGGATAGATGCACGCAAATAGAATAATGGCTACAGCAGAATGAACTGAAAGTCTGTTTGATTCAGTATGAAGTCCCTGACAGTGTCTATTTATTTTTGTTAAAAAATGCCAACTAGATTGAACAAGAGAACAAAAAAGCCAGAGACACTGCTGGCACAAGTATATTGCACACAGCAAATGGATTGAAATATTCATGCATAAAATATGCAACAAACAGTTCCAAAGTTGTAAGCAAATAAACAGCAAATAGAATGAAACTAATGAAATAAATTATTTGCTGTATCTATTAGCTGGTTTTTACAGATGCAATTTCTGTTTCAAGGAAGAGAAAGTTTCTGAACTATGTCTATACAACAGAATCCAATTCAACATTTGATAGCAGGTGTGTGAAATAGGAAGGAAAAGTTCACAGCTTAGCAAAGAAAATTAATTTTTTTTGCATGAACAGTAGAGTGGGGAAAGGATTTTGCTAAAGCACCCTACTGATCTTTGGTTCCCACACTTTAACAAAACATATATAAATAGAATATGTGGAGGGTAAGGAACAGCCAGCAAAATTATGTGAAAATTACGGAAAAAAGTACTGTGAAACACTGAACGAGCTTGTCCTTGCTTAGCCACTTCTTCAAGAAGAAAATAAGCAGTGAAACACCTGAAAGTGGAAAGTTTAACCACTGGGAGACACTCCTCCAGGAAAAAAACAGAAAGAGGATTTTATGTGAACAAGGCCATGTTTTTTGAGTGGAAGAGGGCTTGTTACAAATTTACACTCCAGAGAGTTCACTGTCCTGCTGTACTGCGGTTTCTTCTGCTTCCAAGCAGGCTTCAGTCATAGGTGAACTCGCAGTAAACAAGCAGCTGATCACAGGGAACTTTGTTCTGTGTTGACATCAGAAACATTTTTTGTGCCAGTGACCTAGAGAGCAAAGAACCCTCAAAGCAGCAAAACTGCCAGATCACTCCTCCAAAGTCCCATTTTAAAAAGGCTGTAAACACACAGATCCTTCACATCTCCAATGATCTGTTTGTCCTTGGAAGGCCAAACACAGGGACTACCCAAATAAACACTATTCTTTAAAAATAAAACCAAACTCATACCAGGCTACATAGTCATAAGACTACTTAGGAAAACCATCCAGTCCTTAGTAGGTTTGGTGCTACTTACCCATCCAGTGCTCAGAGAACACTTCCACCCATCTCATATGACATAGGTTTCCTACTTCATGTAAAGTGCCCTCAAGACTAGGTAGATGGGATCTTTAGGAAGGAAAGCAATTGGAGAAGTCAGAGGAGAGAAGTCAGAGGAGAGAAGTCAGAGGAGAGAAGTCAGAGGAGAGGTCAGAGCAGAGCAGAGCAGAGGAAAGGAGAAAAGAAGAGAGGAGAGGAGAGGATCTTCTGGGAACACTTTGCGAGTTCTCTGGGGATAAGACAAAGAAATCCTTATCTTATCAGGCTCTGAGGATGCTTTTCTTCAAATGTCTATTGAGATAGCTCCTTGGGTTTTCACAGAAAAAATCAGATTAGGTTTTCTATGTAAAACATTGGAGTTGTGATACTTGTGACTTTCCTAAATAGAGATGAAAAAGTTTAAAATTTTCAATAAGTGCTACGGAACATCTTCTATCTTCTCAGTATGTTCAACCCAAACCTTTGGTTTCTTCAAGGCACTGTCTGTTTTACAACTGACTCTCATGCTGTTCAATTAAGCAGTCAGATATATGTTAAATAATATCTTATAGAGCTAAGTAAGCTATAGAAATAATTCTGTTGAAAACAATTTCTACAATCATTTTTTCTTGGACCAAAGTAGGGAAATATTTGAAGTAACTCATTCTCCCCAAATGCCAGGATAGTATTTCAGTGTTACATACATTAACTGCTTTGCCAGCTTCCCCTACCAAGGTATTCCTTTATAACAAACAGGAAGTTTTATTTAAGATTTACATTAATTTCATTTTAACGTTTCGTAACTATGAAGGTAGCAACAGTCCTGAAGTTATTTCACTGTGGTGTGAAGTTTCCTTGGACCTCAGGCTGCAAATTGCTGATGACAATGGTTCTCTACAGCTACATGCCACATTTGTAAAGGGCAACAGCATGTCTCCATCGTCTAGTGTCATTCCCTCTCTGTTATCTCCAAAAGCTGTCATCCACAGAAGAATTAGCATCTTATTCTCCTCTCTAGTAGACAGCTAAAACACAAATTCAGGTGTTTTTTTTTTAAAAAGGAAATGTAACTTCAGTCACCTAAAATGAGACATCATTAATGTGGATGTCTACATCTGAATGATGTTCCTAAGCTTCTTTCATAGACATTGGAAAGAAACTGGCAACTATAGTTTGTGGTATTCATCTTTTCAGACATCCATCTGAATCACCTTCTTATGCCTGGTTTTCTTCACTCATTCTGAAGGGAATTAAGTAAGGCTAGTTCAGACAGAGTCTCTATTGGAAATATTCACAGTAAGACCACGCAAAACTGGTCAATACAACAAGGTTGTCCTATTTGAACAGTAAAATGTTAAGTCACAAACAGAAAAAAATGAAATTCTGAACCGTGTTGGATTCAGAACATGTTGGGTTGTGGTTTTCTTCTGAGACTGTAGATTTCAGTTAAGTTATTTCCGAGTTACAGGAACATCCACAAAATCAGAACCAAGTCTTAGATTCCTTTATTGTATCTAATAGCTATTGACCAATTTTATTAGGCTCATCACTCTGAAGAAATTAAAGTTGACTGCAGAATCCAAACTCTAGCAAGGTTTGCTGAGACTTCACTAGTAGGTTTAGAGTAAAATAAAATGTACATCACAGGTGAAGATAAATTACTCCAAGTGATTTGGACAAATTAAATACTTGGAACTCTCAGTCTCCCTAGTGTTTTGTAAATGAAATCATTCTGATATAAGGCTCTAAAAGTACATCAAGCCTGGTTAACATTTTGGAAAATTCCATATTTAAGTTATTTTAAAAATAAAAATTTAGATTGCTCTCAAGCAAGAGAGTTAAAAATTTCAGGCTATAATGTTGGATGGAACAGTTTGAAGCATTACTGTGTTTCTGTCAAGGGGAAATACCGGTTAAAATCTAACCAAAGATACCCACGGAAATGTTAAATGACCCCTTCACAGTGCTCTATGAATTGCTAAGGTCATCATGTTGTTGAAAAATTTCCTACTAGGGACCTTTCTCCTCACTTCAAAGAAGAAACAGAGTACAGAGGATGTCTATTCCCCTAATCACTCTTACAGTGAAAACATTGGTTAACCTTGATTATCTGCTTCCAAGATGATCATTATATTGTCAATGAGGGTACTTTTCATCTTAAATTCACCCTGAACTCCCAGTTTTTTTAAGGAAAAAAGCATGCAAGTGTCTCTTGAAGCACAAACCAAACAAGAATCAAGCTCAGTTAAAAAACTTTGGGTTTAATGCTGCAATTTTTCCCCACAAAAATTAACAAATGTTTATAACTCAATGGGCAATGGTCATTAACAGCATGTCCAAAGAAAATATCAATCCTTTTTTTCCCTTTTTTCCCTTTTCATTTTTTAAAAATGGAAAATCCGAGGAACTACAGGATGGTCAGTCTCATCTCTGTGCCTGGCAAGATCACAGAGCAGATCCTCTTGGAACATGGAACGTTGAACAAGTCACATGGAAAATAAAGAGGTGACTAGTGCCAACCAACATGGCTTCACTAAGGGCAAATCATCCCCAACAAATCTGACAGCCTCCTACAATGAGGCTACAGCTTTGGTGGATAGGGGATATCACTGAAGATAGATGTAAAATTTCAGAACTTACTGCTCTAAAAGTAAATGTCAGACAAAGAACAAACTAGGCTAAGCACAAAGGGCTAATTTATGTCCAAGAAGCCAGTAATCCAATGTATCTTCAGTAGTACTGATTAGGAAAATGGGATTTCCACTCCAGGAAATGCCAGTAGGTAAAAGATAGTGCTGCCCTTAGTATAGGGGAGATGCAGTTTAAAACCTTGCAAAAGAAATTACTTTTTCTTTTTGGTCTGAAATAGTTTCTTGAAAACAGCACCAAAACATGTGGAAGAAACAAAAACTTTTAAGTTTTGACACTTGTAATACTAATATATAAATATTAAATATATTATGTGATTCTATGCAGTTATCTGCTTATTTTAAGGGAAACCTGCAAAGTTAATTAAATAACTGTGATAACCTCTAAATTTAACACAGTCACACTGAAGGAAACAGTTTTGCAGGTACTGAAATAAATGAAAAAGTAAAAGTCACTCTCTTACTTGTTTCTCATTTTGCTTTTACCAATATCAGCAGGGTCCTGTGACTTTTNTCTCTGTGCAGATAAGGACAAACATTAACTATTTTTTTTACCTAACTCTTGTTCCATCACAAATGTTGGAAATGCAAAGGACACTTTTTCCTCCAGCACAATGGATATGACAGGATGGCAGGACATCACTAGCCTGGACAGGAGTATCAAGCCAGCTTGTACCACCACAAAGCAAATTCACAGTCAACATATTCTGCTAAACTGACCAGGGAGAAATTCTGTGCAGCTGTACTTCTCTGATACTGTTAGCCAATTTTATAGCTGCCTGCAATCATTAACAGACAAGGAGAGAAATTGGTTTGGATATAGAGGGAGAAAGAGAGCTCAATTGCAATCTGCAGCTGTTCAAAGAGGTTGTTCCTTGGTTACTTGAAACAAACATTTTAATATCTGGATTACAGGATTTGCACTGTTTGAGAAACACATGCAGCATCTTCAATAAAATTAGGCAGAACAGTTTTAAAGTAGGGTTGAACTGGTCCAAGTGATGGCACGTGGGATAATTGGTCTTCCATTCATGACCAGTGTAGTGCCTTAGTGCTAGCTAACTCTAGCCCACAGACAAGTTCAGTGTGTTGCTGCTAACTGCTTCCATAGACCACACAATGTGTCTGGAAAGTGCAAAAGCTGGACAGACCTCAAATAAACAGATATGATTTTGCAAATCATGTAAAATGGCATGGAAAGCCCTCATGAGGAAGAAGGGCACAACATGAGAATTTGATCAAGCCCCAGATAGCTTTAGGAGAGATCCAGTGTTCAGGGACATGGTTTAGTGGTTGATAGGAGTGGTTGGACTCGATGATCCTGGAGGTCTTTTTGAACCGAGTGATTCTGTGACTCTGTAATGTGTGAACCATAAACTACTGTTAAATATTATGTAAGAACTGACAGCTCTTTATTAGGAAGGTTTAGAGTCAAGTCTGGTAATGGAACTGTGCTGTCATCATTATGAAGGCTCATAACGCTCTAACATTGATCCTAAACCTGGAGAATATCAATTGTTATGCCCTTCACAGTTTTATTTCATTAATAAGCACAGATGCTAAAATCCTGCCCTATATAATGGCAGATAGATTAACTAAATTACTCCTGTGCCTAGCAGCTTTTAGACCAAGTGGGATTTGTCTGTGGGAGTTGAACTAAGGAGACTAGCCTTCTGTGCTATGAGAAACATTAGAAAAAGGCAGATATAACAGGGCAAGTGGAGAGGGGGGAAAAAACCACTTAACCATGTGCAATGGTTTCTCTCATCACAGCATTAAAAAAAAAAACTTTGGAAGACAATTTATTGCCTAATTTAAACTCTTTAAACCTCTCCACCAGGTAATGCTTACAGGATGTAATTCATTCTTCCCATTCAGTGCAGACTGGGAAAATGAGACAAAGTCATCATGTACTCAGTACAGTTTGATTGAATAATAATATTTTAACAGCTCCATGTATGGAATTGAGCATCAAAGAAAAAACAGTAACATGAAGAGTCATAAATGGTGAAGAATTGTGGAGACAGTCTAGCCGTAACACTTAAAGTATTAGGGAGTCTATTCAGCCACATGTGTTAACATCCTTAAGGAGCACCTTAAGGGATTCTTGGAAAAGAAAAAGGGAAACTATCACTACACAGAGATGTGTATTATTGTGTGTAATCCTGGAGCATCTATGGAATCAAAAACAATGACTATGTGAGTCTAACAGTCTTGTAATGACACACACTGAGGTACAATCCCTACTCCAGTGAGTTCACTTCCTAACTAGAGAAGACAGTTGTTAGAAAGAAAGCAGACAGCAGAGGGACTTAGTTGTCCAAGATCCTCAACCCACCAGTATCAAAGCTGAAGTTAAATTCCGTTATAAGTCCCAAGCCAAGTCTGCAATAACCCCTTGGTATACAGTTTCATATCCACATTTGGGGCATTGCTGGGGCATAAATACATCAACCTCTAATTTTCTTCCAAATATGTAGACCTGTCACAATCAGTTTTTACAGGTATGC
Organism: Piaya cayana; assembly: GCA_013389865.1. Classification (NCBI taxonomy): domain Eukaryota; kingdom Metazoa; phylum Chordata; class Aves; order Cuculiformes; family Coccyzidae; genus Piaya; species Piaya cayana. The sequence goes on along the minus strand of WAAB01013371.1, from coordinate 415,714 downwards.
ACAGTCACTGCAGGCTGTATATAGAGATATTGAAAGGAGTTGCAAATACACTATAGGGGCCTCAACAGATTGGACAAATGGACTGATGGGAACCTTATGAAATTCAACAAGATGCAAAGTCCTGTTTTTCCTGAGGAAAAACAACCTCATGCATCAATAAACTTCTGTTAATTACCGTGAAGCAAACATTTGATTTTAATGGAAAAGCAAGAAACAAAGGCTCAATCTGAACAAAACTAACTCTGAGTACAAAGGATGGTGTTAACAGGTAGTGTTTAAATTACTCCAGCATCTCTTGGAGTATACCATGATCAGGGCACAGCTGTTGGTAAAGAGCAGTTTATGGAAAACATTATGTTCCACTTCTGCATCGGCCCCAGCATTGAAAACGTCTTATGCTCTGGAAGTTTGTGCTGATGTAGTATCAGGAAACTGGACAAGGCTTGTTTACATTTGTTGAAGACTCAATCTTTCCTCTTCCCACATGTTGAAATACTGCTAGGGCCACATGCTACAGAAAGGCCTGTAGGGCAGATACAACACACAAAACTGATGTAACATGATAGGTCCTCACTGCAGATGACATTAGATGACATTGTCCTGACCAAACCAGATATTCCAGGGCCTGCAGCAGAGGGAAATAGCCTGTCTCTGCATGGATTTTTGTCCTCTTATCCAGTCCACAAGTAGGCACAATCCTGTCTCTCAGTGAGCAATGCAGCCAGGCATTCGATTCACTCAGTCTTCGCTGAAATCAGCAGCAGTGGAGATGGGTCAATAATTTTTAGGTGTAGAGGATAAGCCCTCATACAGCACCCAGATGACAACATAAAAAATATTCACATAGGTTGGCTTTTTGGTCCACCTCACAGCAAACGGAGGAAGTTTTTCACGGAAAGGGTCATTGGGCATTGCAATAGGCTGCCCAGGGAGGTGGTGATTGAGACTGCTAAACCACAGAATGTTCATTTTGATTACCTGTAAATATGATTCAAACTTTCAAGAGTAATTACTGTTACACAAAGATCTGATAGAAATGAAATTGAAGCCTTGAATTAACATTCTTTTCATAGGAATGGGAAGAAGGAGCTAGAAAGTCAACATAATATTTTGTTTTCTTTAAAATAATCTTTCTAATAAGGCAACTCAAATGGAGGAGAGGGAAATAAACATTAAGGGAAATAGGTCATTATTGGGGTTTTTTTTCCTGAAATGTCAATTAATACAATCAAAGGTTTCAGTGAATGTTTAATTTTCACATTAGCAAATGAAAGTCTTCAAAGGAGTTTTAGTTTTATTAAATTCCAATTAGAATTTAAAAAGATAACAGTATTGTTGTTGTTGTGGTTTTATATCTCAAATAAATATTTATGTGTTTAATGATATTAATTTGATAAAACACAATGCTAGAAGTGGAAATACAAATAAATATTTGTAAGTAAAATTATATTTTATTTTGAGTTAAATATTTTTCTTAGAATTTTAGTGACAAAAGAAATTAATGGGAGCAGTAACATAAAAAAAAAGGAAAGAAAGAAATATTAACACAATGTAAAATAGAAATTCTGAGCTCTGCCTACACACGCTTTGTTTTTGTTGAATTTTAGAGAAACGTACTGTCTATACGCTGCAAAGTTAGTGTTTGTATGATCCCACTGGAAGAGGAAGATTGAGATCCTGCCTGAGGTTTATGGCCTATCCAGCTGGGATCTAACCCTTAGCACTCTAAACCTCTAACCATCTAAGGCAGAGGGTAATTACAAATGAAACTAAATCCAAAGTTTTTTGCTTGATGTTCTTAACCGCATAACCTTAACTCGGACCACATCTGACAAGTACTCGTGAGAAATGTCAACCCCTTTTGCTGTTTGTGGGTGCTCCTATGGAGGCAGCATAGTATGGATTTGAGTCCAATTTTGAGTTCTGATTCTTCTGCTCTTTTTCTATGTAGGCACAAACTTCATGCAGATGTAAGCCGAAGTCTAGGGTGCAGAAGAGCAAGAGACAAATGGGACTGAGTAGAGTGGGTAGCAGTACACCAAGAGACACCTTCTTATCTCAAGTGCCATAGTTAAGGTTTAAGGGCAGGGTTGGAAGCAGTAGCAGGGAAGACTGATCACGAGTGATTTTCACCCTTGCAGTAGATGCAAAGTTTTCTTTTATATTTTTATACTTGTTGGAACAAGTCACAAGTGTGAGGATGAGAAAATAATCACATTTCGTGTGGATTTATGAAGGGTAGATAATGCTTGGCTTACCTGATCATCTCCGGTGATGGAATGTTTTCTCATGTTGATGAGGAGAGAGTTGTAGATAGAGTATATTTGATTTCACTAAGACTTCTGACCCACCTCCACCATCCTCTCATCTGGAAGCTGAAGGTTTATTGTCCACTAAATGTTATGAAAGCTACCTGGACTGTCCATCTCAAAGGCTGCTTATCACTGTCTTAACAATCAGCTGTTGGCTAGTAACAAATACTATCAGTGATATGGATTATAAAATAGAATGAACCCTCAGCAATTTTGAAGATGCTAGGAAATTAGCAGTAGTTGACACACTAAAAGGCAGAGCCTCACCTAGGATGGACCTTGATAAACCTGAAGATAGGGCTAATGAAAAAAAATAAATGTAACAAATACCAACAAAGAAAAGTGCCGAGTTCTGCATCTGGTTGGGACAACCCCAAGCATTAATATACTAAATGTATAGGAGAAGCCTAGTGAAAAGAACAAGTGGGTACCAAGCTGTATATGAGCCAGCAGAGAGGTCTCCCTGCAAATAAGACTAACTACATACTGGGCAAAATTAGGAGGAATGTGTCCTCTGGATCAATTAATAGTCCTTGTCTGCACATCTGGAATAAAGTGGCCCTGTGTAGATGCCTCCCACCCCAAATTCTAAAGAGGTGTGCAGAATCTGGAGCTGATCCAGCAGAGTTAGCAAAATGGTCCAGGGGATAGAGGACATAGCATACAAGAAGTTGAGAGAATTTGACTTGTTTTATCTGATAAAGACGAAGCCATGGAGGGAATAGTCATACAATACCATAATTTGAAAGGTAACAAAGAGATAACAAAGAAAATGTTGCCAAATTCTTTTCAGTAGCAGTAGATAGCATAATGATGGGCAAAGGTCACAAGATGTGGCTGGGGATGTTCAGACTGGACAAACATAAGGAAGAGCTATACTAGGAGCAGGTATTCAAAGATGCTGCAAAATCACCACCCTTGGGGATTTTCACGACTTGGCTAAACAAACACGCAGCTGACAGCAAGTGTTGGCAATAGTCTTGTATGAGAGGAAGGCTGGTTTCAATTAACTCCAATCAGTTTCTCTGTGATAATGAGAAACCTCTCATAATTTCTAATTAATTTCATTCTGTAGTAATTACTAATAAAGGAAACCCAGTGATTGGTGACTTTACATTGCTATTTATAGAAAATGTAATTGCCATATTTGCTTAGCTTTCTTTTGTCTGATGATAATTTCAGTTATTTATTTTGCTGTTCTACATACTTCCAGTTCAATTTATAAGTGTATATGGCTATATTTAGCAAAGGCTGTGACTGTATTAGCAGCCTCGTCCACTTGACATGATTGTCTTTCACATGAGGCAGCCCATTGTGGTCCTGATGATTCATTGTCACTAAAGACATTTCCATCCAAATTACTTATGCTATTTATCATGGTAACTGTGTGGTTACTAAGTAGCCCTATGAAAAGGAACCTGGAGGTGATGCTCCACAGAGGCTCAATATGGGTCATCAGTGTCCTGTGTCAGTCAAGAGGGCAGTCCACATCCTGGGGTGCATCAAACACAATATAACCTGATGGTCTAAAGAGGGGGTTGTTCCACTGTATTCAGCATTAGTGCGGCCTCACCTTGAATACTGTGTGCAGTTCTGAGCCCTTAAGAAGCATATGAAGGTCCTTGCGTGCATCCAAAGGAGGGCAACAAAGATGGTGGAAGGGCTGTAAGGAATGTCCTGTGAAGAGCAGCTTCAGTCCAGATTTGTCTACTTTGGAGAAAAAAGAGGCTGAAGGGTGACCTTTTTGCTCTCTACAGAAGAAAGGAAGAGCAGCGGAGGGAAGATGCTGAGCTCTTCTCCCTGGTATCCAGTGCAGGACACATGGGAATCATTCAAAGCTGCTCCAGAGGAGGTTTAGACAGAACATTAGGAGGCATTTCTTTACTGAGAGGATGGTCAAACACTAGAACAAGCTTCCTAGAAAGGTGGTCAATGCCCCAAGTCTTTCCATGTTTAAAAGGCATTTGGAGAAAGCTCTTAACNGTGTGCAGTTCTGAGCCCTTAAGAAGCATATGAAGGTCCTTGCGTGCATCCAAAGGAGGGCAACAAAGATGGTGGAAGGGCTGTAAGGAATGTCCTGTGAAGAGCAGCTTCAGTCCAGATTTGTCTACTTTGGAGAAAAAAGAGGCTGAAGGGTGACCTTTTTGCTCTCTACAGAAGAAAGGAAGAGCAGCGGAGGGAAGATGCTGAGCTCTTCTCCCTGGTATCCAGTGCAGGACACATGGGAATCATTCAAAGCTGCTCCAGAGGAGGTTTAGACAGAACATTAGGAGGCATTTCTTTACTGAGAGGATGGTCAAACACTAGAACAAGCTTCCTAGAAAGGTGGTCAATGCCCCAAGTCTTTCCATGTTTAAAAGGAATTTGGAGAACGCTCTTAACAACATGCTATAACTTTTGGTCAGCCCTGAATTAGTCAGGCAATTGAACTAGATGATTGTTGTAGGCCTAGCCTAACCTACTCTATACGAGACTTTTTCTCTTCTCATAAACTGCCACACAAAAATTTTTCATATGTATTACACAGAGAGGTCCCCATTTGTACAGAAGCCTCGATAGCAGGGAGTTAAGAAGTCTATGAAAACATTAAGTAGAAGAAAAAATAGAAATTCAAAGAAACAAAACCACATGTATGGACATCTGCTGATATTTTGCAGTGTATGTTTGTTCCCAACAGAAAGGTCCTTCTCCACAAACCTATGTAACCACTAATGATGCTGATGTAAAGCAACTGCTATACTTCTCCCCTGAGCTAGCTTCCCATCAGAAGAGGATGAGGTTTTGTGCAGTCTTTAACAAGCATGAAGCAGTTTGGTGTTCTCTGGGAAGTAAAGAGTAAAACTCATTATAAAGTTTAAGGCACTGACTTGAGTGCTGAAGCACTTATTAACGACCTGATTCAGATCTAAAGAATCTCTCCAACAAAGGAGGCTCTTCTGCCAGTGAAGCACAATTTGAGACTCATAGCTTGTATACACAGAGAAAATTACCAGCATAATTATGCCAGTATAATTATACTAGCTTAGCTACGCCAATAAAATTCTCCTTCTATGGACACTACTGTCCCAATATAAAAATGCTTCTTTTCTATGGAAATCATCTCTACATAATTTGAATCAGGACATTTATCTTGAGATAATAAGGGCATGGAAAGTTTAACCGGCAGGTTATACTGGGACAACCACACTGGTATATTTCCATATAGGCGGCTTTCAGTTGTGAGTGTGAGACTGTGTCTTCTTGATGAAAGCTTTGGTTTTAAGTGTTTTCACATTGCTTCATCTACTGAAGTCAGAATAAATAATTATAAAAGAGAATCAGCTCAGTAATAGGATCTGATAAGCATATATCTCTGTTCAGCAAATTGCTGTGCTTGCCTCATTAGAATTAACCACCCTGCAGACAAAGAAGCCAAGTCACAGCTTCTAAGGATGCAGCACCAGATGGAAGTTACTATTCAAAAATGTTTCAGGAGATGTCTTGGCATCTGTTATTGAAGAATATTATGGGTAAAACCTTAAGAACCAGCCCTAAAAAAGGGCAAACAGATGTCGGTGAGGCTTTTGTAAGGGTCTTACAAAGAAATTACAGAAATTCATACTTTTTAGCTCAGTTATTGCATTTCAGATGTATGTGTAATACTGGCACATAATCCGATGAAAATGCATTTACCTGTTTTTTTCACAAGAAAAGCCTTCAGAGTCTTGCCATTAAAGTTTTGTTGGTTCATCTCTGTCCTGTGGACAGTTATAGATTCTCACAGCACTTTAAGATCAATCATGCTAAGAATTTTATCAGGAACTGTGAATCACTCCTGCAATATCTGAGAGAAAGAAGCAGGACAGACAGTGCCATACGGCTTTTCCCTACTGCTTTTACAGAAACCACTCCAATACAAGCCTGAAGGTCCTAGAACAGCCACCATTCTCTGACTTCTGCACTACATTAAAGGCAAAAAGTTTTTACAGGGATTTGTGAGAAATACTAACTCCATTTGCCCTCTATGGGTGTACCAGCACAGGCAGCATAGCATGGATTTAAACCTAATCTCAAATTCTGGCTCCACAGTCAGGTATGGACTTACACCAAGGTCTAACATACACTAGAGCAGCAGCTCCCTTTCTCTCAGCTCTTCTCAAGTACCAAAATGAGGGCTCTGAGCCTGGGCTGCAGCAGAGTTAGCAGCCAACGAAGCAGTAGGGAAAGGCGGAGACCATGAGATTGAGCATGTTTAAACCGTCTCTTGGGTTAAAGCTTTGAGTAAGACGCAGCCTGTGAGACAGGGAAGAATGAAAACAAAAGCACTAAATGTGCTACCAAAAACTCTCTCTGACTTTTGTGAAGTGGTATGATTGATCTCCAAACAGTATGTTTGATGGACCTTGCTCAAAGGCCTGGCTGACTAAGAAGGAAACATTCAGATTTACTGGTGTAAATTTATGAAAATGGTATCACTTTTTTTTCTGCATTAGCAATAAAGGGCCTGCCTCACAGAAGTGACCATCTGCTTCCCAGGAGATGACTGCAGAGAGTAGCCCAGCTCTCAGTACACACTAGATTCCTCATCAGATGAGGAATCCCTACTGTTTTGTAACTCATGATCCAAGGCTCCTGTGTTCAGGATTGCTCAGCCACTAGATGTCTCTGCATACTACAGGGCAAAGCAGAGAACTTGAGCTTCAGGCAAAATCCAAAGAAAAAGCTGGAGAGCAAGCTGTATGGAAGCCTCTCTTATTTGTGTGTCAGATCACTTCCTGGGTGATACAGCATTAGAATGATTTTCTCTTGCTGACAGTTTGTGTAGTTGTGAGCATACCTCAAAGAACATGCTTTTTGCATGTCCTGGCTTGACTTTTTAGATGGAACTTGAGAATATCCACAGAAAAAGTGGGAAGAAAACCTCTTTTCTCTTAAATCTCTGAAGAGGCAGATCTCTGCTCCATTTTCTCTAAAAGAAACTTTTTTGAACTAACCAGCCTCAACATCCCAGCACCCTGTCAGAGAGACAAGGGGAATTCTACAGCAAAGGCTGTTATCCTTTCTGTTGGACAGGTCACAAAAGGACAGAAATTGTTCCCTCAGATCCTTTCCCTGTGTTAGTTCTGCCATGCGTACTCACATACACTGTTATTTTCTAACAATATTATTGTGTCCAGGACTTGTCTTTAGCTCATCAGCACTTTGGGGCATGTAAGGTCAATAGCCATAAAAATAGGTTGTGTAAATCTTATGGGGTCTGCAACAAATGCCAGCATGTGACCTAATTGCAGAGGTAGAAATCAATAGATGAAGAATACGTTTTGAGTGGCTGCAGGATTCTTTTATCTTTTGCCTGACGAACAACATCTTTAACTTGTAAGAGCAGGGTCTGTACCATACAGAAGTGCTGAGGACCCTGTACTCAAACACACAAACTTAGGGGACAAAAAAAATTAACCTTTTTTTCTCTTTTTTTTCCTGAAATACAAACATTGTCCTATAGACCCAGCTCCACAAGCTGTTGACACCAGAGCTAGGCTGGCAGGCTGTGTTAATGCAGATACTGAACAGCTACAGTAATCAGACACGACTGTGGATGTCAGCTTGGAAATGCTCTTTAAAAAGACATAATTTTTAGAAGACAAGAGCAAGACATGCATGTTAAACTGTGCACCCATCGAAGGAAAGCTACATAAGCCACGCTTTTGGCAAGCTTAGCCAGAGACCCCATTCCTATTTTATGTTCCTAATCCCAGCTTGTTTGTAAGCACCCAAAACAGCACACTATAGGCCTGATCTGCAAACAATGCTCTATACTTGTGGAGAGATGTTCTCCAATGGTATTAGGACCCCCACACTATTTCATAGAAAGCTTTACATGTGTCAGTGCGGGGATTAAAGTGTCAAATAAAAAACTGGCACATTAAAGGAGAGTTCCAATAGTACGTCTTATTACTCATCACTGACTCAGCTTGATAATATAAAGTCAATGAGAGAAGTTACCAGCATTCCTTTGTGTTATAATCATTAAAGAGCAACCGCCAGTGTTCCCACACTTTCAACTTTTGCAAAACTGTTGCTCTTTGCCCTTTTTACCACATCTATGTTTGCATAACCAAGTGGTGTACGGCTTGTCAGCACCTCTTTATGCCTTACCTTCCTCCCTCCAGGGTTTTGTTTATGTGTCATCAGAGCAAATTCACTTCTGAGGATTAGAACCTGCTTTTCCATAGTATAAAAAAGGGATTGATAATTGCCATATTAATTCTCAAGCATGAGCTCTATAGGAATGAAAAAGATCTGTACAATCAAACTCCATTTCAGAAGAAACAACTAGGCTAATTACCTCACAGGCTGAACTGTGAGGTTGCCTTTTGATTATGTTCCTTCTTGAGTAAAACCACCCAGTATCTAGGCAGACAGGAGTAAGGCACCAGTGCTTAACCTCTGGCCAGTGTCACTGCTAGTCCAACGTGGCTTCCCTCATTCCCTCATATGTGTTGCAGTGTCCACGGGCTCAGTTCATAGGGTGTAGAAATGTGCCACCACTACTAGTCAAAGAATTTGGGTCATATCTGTCTTTGACGGAATTTGAGTGCCTAGGACCACGTTCAGTCACATTCTTTGCAACCAAGTCCTTGTATTCTCCTTTCCTATTGGTGTCTGACAACACCTCATTCTGTGCCGTGCTTACATCCACTGAATCACTTCTCACCAAGTAGGTGCAGGGATTGCAATGAAGTTAGGGCCATCTCTGAACACAAACTCTAGGTACAAAGTGATGACTCTGTTCAGCATTCAGGACTGTGTGATATTGGAGGCAGAGGAAAAATCTGTTCAGCTTCTTGTGCTCAGTGTTCCGGAGGTGCTTCAACTTTTTTTCCCTTTGTTTAGGAGCAGCCAGGTTTGCTCTAATAGGTATCTAAATTGTTGCATCTCAGAGGCAGACAACGAGGCTCTGACATGCTACCACAGAAAGGCCAGATTTATTAGATGTGCTCAGACTATGCCTAATACTAACAGCATCAAAACAACAGTTACTCTTCTGACTCCTGCATACATCAGGACATTTAAAAAACAGACTCCAGTTCCTGTCCAGACACATACCTTTGCCTGCTGTTTCCCAGAAGTTCACCAGATGTCCACTCAGTGTCTTTCAGAAATGAATCACACCTACAAATGTTCAGAGAACTCCTCTATTGAGCATCTAAATTGTCCACTGCCTGTGTGGGAAATCCTAGGTGCTCAGCTTAGGGGACATTAATCACCCTGATGTATCAGGTAACTGCTAAGTTTATCATACTTAAATTTTATGTGTATGGTAAAGCAGTTTGAGCATCAATTTTAACCCTTTTTAAATTGCAACAGCTTGTTCAAGCACTGGAAGGTCTGTATGCAGCTTTTGGTAAGTAAATACATGAAATTTGGGATTATTTCCTTGAACCTCAGACTCTGGATGATATTTTAGGGGAAATTTTCTCTTAGGGCTCAATCGTAGCTACTGTTAGCAGTACTACCTACTTCAACAGCAAGCAGACATTTTCTAGTCTTGATTTCTAAATGCTATTCCACCTCCTTTCTAAATTTCCTCTTTTGATGTTACATAGGATATTTGCATAAAATTAAGGAGCTATGCCAAATAATTCTCTTACCACTTCAAAGCTACTGACCTCCATGAAGCTGGGCTGGTGTAAATGAGGGGAGAATCTGACGCAATAGGGTAGTGTAGTATAATTATATATCCACTGTCCAACACCACCAGAAACCAGCTAGCTGCAGATGTGTCTAGCCAAACCCAAGGTAAGCTTGGACTCAGCATCATACTAAGACTGTCAGGCATCTTCTGGATCACAGCTGATTCATGCCCTGCTGGCTAGAAGCATAGCAAGAACTTGCTTTCATTTGTGTACAAGAGATTCTAGTAGATATTTACTGAAGATGGAGTTTAGACAAGATTTTATACAATGGAAGTCACTGTATGTTTCTCACATTTTTACATCCAAGCTGCTGGGAATCCTACTTACTGTTTAAGCTGTGATGTTACAGAATACTGTTGTCAGGCTGGGAGGCAAACTAAGTGCAGAAATAGTTACAAATCTGAAATGGCAGTTTTGTTCTGTAAATCAGGAGAATCCATTCAGTAACCAGGAGAATGTACAGGTGGCTGAAGTAGTTGTATTTCTCCACATTCCTTAAAAGAGGTCATCCTGGTTAATGTCTCAAGGTTGTGATACAAGCAACATCTTGAGTTTTTGAAGCAAGAGAGGTCAGTTGTACTACCTCTCATTTCAGTAAATGCCCGAGTCACTGTTCCATATGTAAACAGTAGCATATGGGCTGAGTGCAAAGTGCCGAATGCTTCAGGTGTACTTTCTAGAAGAAAGTAAATTGTCAAACCCCTTCAGTCATCCAACAATGCCAGACTTTCATGTGACTGTGCTATTTTGCCATACAGCATTCCTTTGATTGCATTACTTTGTGCCTCCAACAACTGGTCATTACTTCCAATATGTGAGCATCACTCAGATTGAACTGATATATATTATATTAATGCTCAATTTATCAGTGTGTTTCATTATGCATAATATCAACAATAGATCTGGACTCAGATTTGAAATAGGTCTGAGTTTTATGATACAAACTGTATGGTAGAAGATGAAGTATGAATACTGTGACAAAATAAGCCAGGCTTGATGAAAATTAAAATCTAGATTTTGAAATCACATGTTCATGAGCAGTGGGTCTGGGGGCAAGGGTGTTACTAATTCACATCCTGATGCACATCTGTATTTATTTTCAATTATATTGAAATAAGACAACTCTGTGAATGAGCAAATGGGTCAAGCTTAAATAGTTTGTTTCTGTGTGATTTTTTATAAAGTTGAACTAGTTGACTACAAAATCTTCTCATGGACTGCGAGCCTGGAAATCCAATACTGTGGTTGGTATGGCTCCACTGCTCACTTGTGTGTGAGATGATTGCTTGGATTGTTCTCTGTTTGAAGCTTCGGGTCAGAGACATTTTTGACCAATAGTTATTCACCACCGTTATGGATCAGATAAGAATCTGGCTTTTGACCACACTATATATATGCATTTTAATGTGTTCAAAATTTTAAAAAAGAGCTGCAGTTAAAATCAAACCATATTCCATTACTGTTAATAGATGTTAAATTACTGCTAGATGCTTTTTTGATGTTAGTTTAACAGCTGTTTCCAATAAATAGATGAACCTGTTAATTAACTGCAAATAAAGTCTTTTACTTTTTCATAGCTTCCTTGTGTTCTAAATGGTTCCCTAAATACTGTAATTCCAGAATGCGGTGTTGATGTCCCATAAAAGGGTATAATTCATGGTGACACTATCAAATGTGCTGCCATAAAATACGAAGCTTGGGAACGCAGTACTCACACTTTGATGACATATAATGATCTCGAATAGAAAACTGCTGCAGGCAAAGTCTGATATACATGCTCATGTTGATGAAAGTATACTCTGCATGTTGTCCGCTGCTCAGGAAAAGAGATGTTCTTGAGGGAAGACATGTAGTCCAGTCACTGGAGGAGTGGACTGAGTTTGTGTTTGACTTCTCTGCTTACAGTGATCTCATGCAACCCTTTTGCATTCACTCTGGTAATTGTAAGGTAGGGACAGAGAATTACTAGGCCATCCTTTCCAGGAGCATTAGTGGGCTTGACTCATTGATATCAATACTGCCTGTAAGGTCTAGGAACGTAACAAGCTATTTAAGCAATGCATGAACGTAACAACAATATGGATGTCAGGGAACATCAAGAGTAAGACTGCTCCATGAGGAAGGATGAGATAGAAGCAGAGGGTAACCTTGGCACAGGTGGTCTTCTCACCCACAACATCTAAACATAGCAGGCATAGCCAAGAGCTGGTAACAGGGTTTTTTAACAGTCCCACGCAAGGTAAAGAACAAACCAGGTTTGGAGTCTAACCAGAAGTCAAATCAGGAACGAAAGGAAATACAACTGCAAGGTACACCTACTGTCCATTTAGGTATAATTATGATATAGCTCTGGTAAGTTCTAGATGCCCAGATCCAAACTCAAATAGAACTCTGGGCTCAGTGGTCAGAGGGGATGGCTGGAAGTTACAGGTGAAGCTTTTCCAATTAAAACTTTTTAGTGTAAACAGGACCCTAACAGGGAATTGCTGAATCATCAAAAAATGAGCCTCAATAACACAATGAGCCATGTTTATATGTTCCTTCCATGAACTCCAGCTTGAAGCATTAGAAGTTTTGACTCTTGCTGTTCATGATGAGAAACTGACCTAAAGTCTCAAAATAGACGCTTTATCAAGCTGAATTTCTTTCTGTCTTCAGCTGATGACCATTTATTCTTATGCCAAAAATTGGCTATAGTTGAAATGCCTTTTGGAATTTTCTGTTGTTCCCACAGTTGTTGGTTTTGGGTTTTGGTTTTGTTTTGTTTTGGGAGTTTTTTTTGGGGGGGAGACACATGGTGTTGTTGTTTGTTTGTTTGTTTGTTTGTTTGTTTGTTTGTTTGTTTTTTAATTGAGAACAATGGCATTACTACTTTATCACCACTCAAAACACCTTATCTGCTGTACAGCATTTGCTCTTTTACAGTCACATCACAACAGTGATACCTAATTATTATGTGAGAGTTAGTGCACGCTTCTCTTTCTGTTTTCTATCCTTTTCAGTAGTTGCAGCCATAGTTTATAGTTGAAGTTCTTGTGATTATTCACTAAGTACAAGGCCTTGCACCTCATATGGTTACACAATTACCAGTTTCTATTACCTGGCTCTTCATTGCCTCCTTTATTCTGACCCTCTGTTGTACTGATGATGACTCTCAGCTTTGTGTTAACAGCTATTTCATTTGCACACTCTTCCTGTTTATGTAAAAATCACTAATGAAAACTTGGCAATATGTGTCAAGAGCACGCCCTGATGTTTGTCTTCTCATAATGTCAGTTGAAAAATTCATAGATGAATTCAGGTCAGAAGAGACCTCTAGAGATCCACTAGGCCCTTGTTCACAGTAGCACTACTTATCAAAGTCAGATCAGGTTGCTCAACCCTCTACATCGTCTTTCTACATCTCTACAGTTGTTTCATCTTTCCCTAATTTCCCCTGAATCTCAAAATTTTTAAAATTCCTTTTTGCATCTTTTCTATATTAAACCCATTTCTCAATTGGCACTATATTTATATGTTTCTGAAATCCAACAGTCACAGCCCTGTGCCATTTCATTTCTCTGGAAGTGAAGTATTTTAATTTACTTCCCTTTTTGCCACTAATTCAGAATTTCTAAAATAGGCCCTTGGCCTGTTCAGTGATATGGAGGTTTCTTTCATATTCACATTTTCTCTATGGATTACTAGAATTCTTGAAATGGAAAGGAAGGGCCTTTGAGATCTCAGACCACTATAATTCCTCTCCTCAATCAAATCACACAACATAAAATTTTAGTTAATAATTCTACCTTAATTATTAATCTCCCTCTTCTTCCTCCTGCCTACAAATGCTGGAGACATGCAATCTGTCTTCAAATGAAACTTCCTATTGCTGTGCTGGAGACAGGCTTTTCCATTCTTGAGATTCTTTGTAAGTCAGCTGAAACCTACCTGGATCTTAACACCCACGTACAATGATCTTATCCAAATACATCATTTCACAAACTTCCGTCAGGTTGGATATTTTGCACAGGATACTTACATACCTATTTCCTTAATACAGGGTCATTTGGGAGAAAATATCCACATTCAAAGAACATTTCTGACCATTATAAAATACAGTCAGTGGATATAATGAGTTTTGTAGCTTGGAACGAACTTCCTTCTAATCACTGAAATATTTGCCAGTGCACCAGGCCAGTTCTTCTAATGTTAACCACTACAACTAGATTATGTTTATGCCTATCAGCAGCCAGAAAAATGTGCCACTAAATGTGGACTAAATTGTAATTGCTGTGCAGACCTAGTAGGGTGTAGACAGCTTGAAAGAACAGAAGTGAGACCAGAAGACTTTCATCTCTGTGTTATTGATGCAATTACATGTAGAATAGATCAATGATGATCAAAGTCTTCTGGAAGTGCCTGCTAATGAATTGGTGCAAGCTGCACTGGTTTTTTACAAGGACAAAGTTAGAGTGGCAGAACATGGTCAGATCTTATCCTCCTTGGTGACATCAGGTATAGGATGTTTTAGGATAAAGATCATAAACTACATGCAAAGTAGGAATGATAATCTATACTAAACATGAGGATGATATCCCCTCTTAGATGTGTATCCCAAATTTTTAAGAAAGATGGGTTCAAACTTCACACCAAATGTGGATTTTTACAGAACATTCATTAAACTCATATTTAGCAGTATTATCCATATGAATGCTAGTGTTCTGGTTTTGCTGATCCAATGTCAGCCTTTCAGATTTCCATTTTTCTAACAGTTGCACAGTGCATCACAATCTCTTGGAGCTACCAGAGCCACCAGAGGTTGTTGATGCCCAAACCTTGCTGCAGTACAAATTTAGAAGGAGCTGAGAACTGAGAGAAAAGGAATTCCAACACTGTCATAGAGCTGGGACAGAGCAGAAATATCTCCCAACGTAGTGGTAGGAAGTACGCTCTTCCCTACATGCTAAATTCTCTGCTTGCTTAATACCAAAACCAGGGAGGCCATTTAGTATTGAAAAACTACTACAAGTACAATAAAAATAATATACAAATAAAAAAAACATGCCAGATGCAATCACAAACATGGAGGAAGTAAACTGTTTGGTCAGATAGTATTTTTGCCTGAATAGCAAGCACACTGGGAAATAAAATTTATTTACCGTTTTCTACAGGTACAGCTAGCACACAGCTAGAGACACCCATGCACAAGAAGGCACAAACTGGGACATAAGTAACCGTTTAGCCACCAGGCAGAAGTGAAATATTATTCAGACACTGGGGTCTGAGGCAAGCAAACAGGTGCAATATCAAACTATATCGGACATTTCTTCAGTGGATATTTTGTTCTAAATCAAAATGTATTGCCAACTAATAAGGTAAACACAATATAGTTCAGTTAGGAAAGAAGTAGGTTAAACTAGCTGTTCATTTACTTTCTCTGCGTCAGGAGCAGGAACTCAGTGAGTTCCTTGAACTCAGCATTCTCTTTTCTTTCAGCTTTGTATACGTGCCTTCACAATCTCCTGCTATGTTTCTTTTTTTTTCCCTCTGCGTACTGTAGGCAATAACTGAAATTCTTCAATTTAACAATACCTTCTTTGTCCTGCAACTGTTCCTGTTTTGCAACCACATAGATTATATGTATGGGCCTGTAGGAATAGTCAAACTGTTAATAAGGGTAAGGCTTGGCATGCTTTCAGTATGTACAAATTCTACAATCAAGTCCTAACAGGAAAACACTGTATCTCCTGTGGTTCCCAGTCCTGACTAAAATATGCAAAATATCACTACTGGAAATGGTACTTATTTCCCAGAGAGCAGTAATACCAGTTTGTTCTTATCAATGCATCATTGAATGGTATTTTGTTTACAGTTTATGCCATTTGTTTTCCCAGGCATATTAAGTTTTCAAAAGCGACCCGTAGGGGTTATTTTGCCTGTCAAAGGTACAGAGGTGCTATTTCAAATTGCATTACACACTTAATACAGTATGAACGAAAGAACTAAAGAGAGACCTGTACCTAATAATTGTATTAACCTCTTAGGTTAAATATCTGTCTACATGATTCCCTGGATTTTCTGTTTCTGTCATATGCCCCTCTACTTGGGTATGGTATATATCCTTTAAGAATGAAGAAATGCACTGTGCAGAGAACACTAGAGCACAGAGGCATCACATCCAGGATGAAAAGAGCAAGGGTTTACTCTGCAAAGAAACTGCACAAACTCAGTTACTGTACTTGCTGATGAGACTGGAACCAGAGTGAAATCCAGTATCTTCCTCTAGAGGTGCATAAAGAGCAACAGGAGTACAAGGAGGAGAACACAGTAAACAAAAACCATTTTATTTGTATTTCACAAAGTAAACGGTCATCAGTATGAACATGTACAGAACCCAGATCTGGAAGGTAAGGAAGTAATATCTTTGCATAATCCCTTTTTAGACAAGAAAGGTATTTTAAAATCCTTCTTGTGGGCTTGTGTCTTGAAACTTAAGACTTAGTGAGGCAGAAACTGAAGACAGAATTCAAATATGAATTTTTTTGCTCTTTAAAAATTGCCTTTTAGAGGTAGCACCTCAAAAGATTTGGAATTCTTGCTCTGACCTCAGAAGACTTTTGAAAAGTGGTTATTTACTTAAACCACTGGAATGCACAGGAGCAAGTTGTCTCATGAGGTTCACAGTCAGCTCAAAACCAGAAGGTAAGAAAACCCAGTCAAACCTCAAAGTCCTCTGTAAGGCAGAGAATTAAGTTTTAAAGAAATGTGAGAAATCTACTTTTTGCCTATGTTTTTGCTCATATTTTAAATGGGTGCCTCACTCCCAATTCAGCAAGTCCAGAGCCCCTAACATCCTTTGTCGAGGTCCATCCGTTCTGCTTACCAGAGTGAGATGTGGTTTTTCAAAGTGGGAAAGTGCTCTCCCATGATGTAGTGGTCTCTAACTCAAGCAAAGCTTGGATGAACACCCTCAAAGGTTTTTCTCCATTAGCATTCAGTTAACATTACCTTCATTGAAGCTCATTAAATTTCCTTGCCAGTTTTCCATGTATGCAGGACCTTCCACCCTGAAAATCACAAGAAACAGAGAGCACAGAGTAATTCACCCTTCATTCTGCTTTCAGAATACCTCTGTAAAGTAAACACTGTAAGGAGAGGCAGTAAAAAAAAAGAGGAGAACTTCAGAGAAAACCTAAAAAAAAAATTAATATGAAAGTTAAAATAAACGGGAGCAAGAGAGAGACACCTTGCTACACAGCTTATGAGCAACCAGAACCGATAATGCAATGCAGGTTTGCCCTCCAGCCAAGGAGAAGGAGAGAAGCAACAATTGGAGAACCAAGCTCTCCCACTTTCTTTTTGCTTTAGGGACAAGTCCTGCTAACCATAAAAGTTTTGTCCAGGAGTTTACCAAGTCAGCACAGCCTTGGCAGTTTTGCTGTAGGATGGAGGAAGAGGATAATTTGGGGTATGCTGTATGCTGTACTCAACAGGTTCTCTGCCCCCAGAAATGCAGAAGGGTGGACAGAGGGAGTCAGCTCACCTCTCTCCCTGTGATTTGAGTATGTATATCTGGTATGAGATTTATGCAGATGCCATGTGGCTCCTGAATCTTTGCCACTTGTGGGAAGAGCAAGTCTCCACCCCTGTGCTAAGCCCTTTCCCCTCTGGGCTTGGCAAACGAGAAATATTTCCCTCATAACAAATCTCTGAGAACTCAGAAAAGCAGCATCTATGGGCAGTTCCATATTCCCCAGCTTCCTTAGACCTGCTGCCTAATTAAAACTGCTTCACTCCTATGCCCCAGATTGTCTAGGGTCATTAAGCCAGAGCTAGTTGCTATTCTTGCCAAAAATGTGTACATGCATTTTCTTCCTGCCCTTTCTTTAGATTCCTTCATGCCAAGGGACACAAGCAGTAGCAGAAAGTTACACCTCCAGGCTAATCCAGTGTATTAATCAGTATGGACTATTGTCCTGGCTCAATGGTGTTGAAAGAGTTAGTTTTCCTTTCAGCAGCCCTTATTTTCCTCTGGCTAGATTTGTAACAAAAAAGAGTATATTTGCCCAAAGCACCACAAGATACAGGTAGATATCTATTTTTACTCTTCTGTTCTTCCAAACTCACAGCCATCACTGGAGATGAGTGGTCCCTGCAGAACGATTACTTATGTTTCTGTGTCCAAGGACTGTAGCAATACTTAGAATCAGGATAGCACACAATCATCCATGATTCCCTAAAAGCAACATCTCAAGGGTATCTCTGTATACATTTACTTGCTCCAGTCAGAGCAGGTATGCAGGCGCTGCCCATAGTAATTTCTGTCTAGAAGGCAAATCAAAGGGATCTAACCAAATAACAGATATAAACAGTAGACCTTATCTGCTTATATAATTTGGCTGTCTTCCAAGTGCTTAGATTTAATATACCCAACAGTTAGGAATATTGTTATCTGTAAAGCGCCATGGATAATTATGGTACTATATAAATGCATGTTATTAATTAATAACTACAATACTTAATGCCAGTATTTTAAGCCATTTACATGAGCAGCCTCATGAACAACAGCACACAGCACTTTTTTTTAAGCTCATAACACAATCAGCAACACCAGCAGACCACAACCAAAGCCATCTTTGGACATGTCACTGTCTGAGGAATACCTTGTCCTTGTCCCCACATTGCTCTCCACTCTGCACCCACTTAACCTTCAGGTTTTGAGCTATTGATGGTCTTGTTGCTTCAAAGCTGAGCTCCAACTGTAGGCCACAAAAGCCTGAATGTCAGGCTTAGCCCTAGGATCTGGCTCAGTGCCAGCGTCCAGGGTTCTTCCCCGAAGCAAGTTATGATCAAGGATGTATGCAGTCATCAGAAAACCGTTTAAGCAAACTATTGTTTATTTGGTACTAAGAACAAAATGTTTAGAGACAAAAGAGTTTCAGAACAACAAGCAGGTTACACATGTCTATCTTGCTTAAAAATCTTTATGTCCCCTGAGGGTGCTGTAAAGTAGACCTTACATGTCAAGAAACAAGTTCTTCATCCAACCAATACTCCTCACAGGAGTCGGTCTCCTAAGACAACGTTTGCTTTGAGCCATAACCATATCTTCATACTTTATATTCAAAGCAAAGCACTTCTTTCTGCAGGTGTATCAGTGAAAATTGACTGTTTGCTGTATTGATAGATGTTAATGCATTAATGGGATTTGATCCTGCCTGGTGCAGTCAATAGTGAAATGCTGAATTCGTCTGAAGGTGTTATTGACAGGCTACAGATCAGCAGTCTGAAAAATATTGCACATAGTTACAGAGCACAAATTCATCTACTAGATTTCAGACTATTTACATTTCCTTCTACTTAACTTTACTTGAATTTACCATGCAATTTAGTTCCCTCCGCTGCCCCTGTGTTTTCAATTGTTTTATGAACTGACTAGCAGCAACTCATCCCCCAAATTTTCACCCCATACAAAGTGCTAGACAGGGGATCCTACACTAAGCAGGACAGTGAGGTCTTCATTACATACTGAGGTTCCAAATCATATATCTTAGCTAAGTGTCCCCCACTTTGCCAAGAGGTATATGACACAGGTCCCTCCTGAGTAGTGACTCCTTGTTTTTCTAGGCTACTGATCCTGCTCACACCACAGCTTTCCTCACAACACACAGAAAAGTCAACCCCCACTGAACTGTGCTTCTTCACAAGGAGCTGTTTCAAACTCTGCAACAGTCTGCCAGGGAGGTCCTCATGATAAAGCAGGTGGTTTAGGAAAGCCTCAGAGAAGATTTTAACTGTTATCAAGGAATTTGTCTGCAGGATCAATAAAGGGTGGAGCAGAAGGAGGGAAATTTGGAGAGAAGTTCAGAGGTATGTAATGAAGGAGTAAAAAAGAGAATGCTGAGAGGAGTGGAGAGCTCCCACCTAGGGCTAGGCTGCAATATTTTGGCGTAGCCAAATGTTTGTCTTCCTGACTGTATCAACCCTACAGCATCTCCCTGCAGCATAAGCAGACCGTGCAGACCATTTCCTCCCTTTGCCACCAAGTTCTTTTCACTGCCCGTGTTTCCTTGTGGTGAGTTGAACCTGGCTAGACACAAGGTACCTACAGCAGCCATTCTATCACTCCCTCTCTTCAGCTGGGCAGGGAGGAGAAAATATAAGAAAAGTATTGTAGGTTGAGATAAGGACAAGGAGAGATCCTGTGTGGATTACCACCATGTGCAAAACATACTTGGCTTGGGGAAAATTAATTTAATTTATTGCCAATCAAATCAGAGCAGGATAACGAGAGAAAAAATCCTACAATTTAAAACACCTGCACTGTACACACCACCCCCCCCGCCTTCTTCCCAGGTTCAACTTCACTCCTGATTTTCTCTACCTCCTGAGTGGCAAAGGGGATGAGGAACGAGGGTTTTAGTCAGTTCATCGCATGCTGTCTCTGTTGTTCCTTTCTCATCAGAGAGGGAACTCCTCACACTCTTGCCTTGTTCCAGCACAAGGTTGATCCTATGGGAGACAGTTTTCCACAAACTTCTCCAATGTGAGTCCTTCCCGCAGGCTACAGTTCTTGACAAACTACTCTAGAACGGATCCCTTCCACAGAGTGCAGTCCTTCAGAAACACACTGCTCTAGCCTGAGGCTCCTGTGGGGTCACAAATTCTGCCAACAAACCTGCTCCAGCATGAGCTCCTCTTTCCACAGGTCCAGAGGACCTGCCAGGAGCCCACTCCAGCACAGGCTTCCTTCAGGGTCCAACCTCCTTCAGGGACATCCATCTGCTCTGGTGTGGGGTCCTCCATGGGCTGCAGGTAGATATCTGCTCCACCATTGACCTCCATGGGCTAAAAGACAGTCTGCCTCACCATGGTCTTCACCACAGGCTGTGGGGGACTCTCTGGTGCCTGGATCACCTCATTCCCCTCCTTCTTCACTGAACTTGATATCTGCAGAGTTGCTTCCCTCAGACATTCTCACACCTTTCTTTGGCGGCAGTTGCACATGGCTTTCCCCCCACCTTTTAAATACACATCACGGAGGATCTACCGCCATTGTTGGTGGGCTCAGCTTTGGGCAGCAGTGGGTCCTGGAGCTGGCATTGGCTCTAGCAGACACAGGGGGAGCTTCTAGCAGCTCCTCACAGAAGCCACTAATGGAGGGCCCCTACAACCAAAACCTTGCCACTCAAACCCACTACCTTCCTCTGCAACATCTCCTCCTTGACACTACTCCTCTCAGATGGTTTGTTTCAACCTTACACCCAAAGCATCAAATTTTCAGCATCTTACTTCATGCCTTTTGGATCAAGATCTCAACAGACACTATCTGCTTAGTTGGAGGAGAAATGGGAAGGGAAGTAAGAGGTATATAATGAGTCACAATGAGCTCACGGGATTTTGATTATGTAAGAGGAACTTTCAATCAACAGAGAGCATAGTTATGATACCATATCGAATTGAAGAGAATGGATATGTCTTTGACTAATCCCAGTGTAACCTAGATTTATTCTGGAACAAAATGTTTTCCTAGCATTGTTTGCTTGAGGTAATATTTGTAAAATCATGAGGTGTAATGCAGATTGGATGGTGGAGTTGTGTAAGATAGCTCTCATGGAGTCAGCTTTTTCTGAGTTGTTATATATGTATGTTAGATTAATTTGAACTAGTTAAAAGGTGTATTTTTAAGAGCTCCTTCCTCCTGTAATGGCAAATGTTAGCACCTAGCAGACTGATCATTAGTTAGATATAATTAAATATAATAATGGGGTTATATAAGTACTGGAAATAAACACTGGGGAAACCCAGGTGTAAGAGTCTGATTCTTTTTACTGCCTTAAACCACTTGTTTTGCTGCTTTAAACCACTGCTGAGACTGCAGCAGAGTCAGTCCCTCAACACCTTTTCTCACTGTCACAAGCAGCCCAGCTGCACTTGCTGCCTAGAGAGGTGATGCTGCAGTCTTGTCAGTAGTGACAGCCAGGACAGAATGGTCCAAACAGCCCCCAGGAAGGAGCAGTCCCACCAAACTCAGTTCCAGAACTTTCCTAAAATAAGCACTGTGTGGACAGACCAAAAATTATAACTAATACTTTCCAAAAGGGGCCATTTGCACGCCCACCGTACTGGAAGGATTCTTTCACTACTTGTTGAGCCTTGGGGGTAGTGAATCTTCGTTATTTTTCTTTTATTTCCTCATTGTTTCCCCCCTTTTCTTCTTTTTCTTCTCCTCCTCATTGGTCCTAACAATGGGTTGATATGCTGCAACTTTTCCTATTCGCAATATTTTTGCCTGTAAGAATAAATATATTTTAGATCAATTGTTGGTGTTATTTTTTTACCTTAGTCGACTGCAGAAAGTCCCTAAATTACTGGGAGGACCCAGGACCCACCCTTCACATCCCACATTGGGCTGCAACACCAGGGTATTGACAAGCAAGAGTCCTAGTGACATAATGCAGACAAGCAGATACCGATAAGCATAGTCGAGTACCCAGAAATTATCTTGGAGCAGAATTACATCCATTTTTAAGTAAGCATGAAAAATGCCTAATTTTAAGACACTCCCTGCAGACATTACTGGGGTTTTTTTTTCTACTACTTAAGCATTTGGTTTGTTCCCTGTAAGAGAATTTGTGGGAAAGCTGTAGAAGCAGCGGGCAAGATTTTTACAGTAAATATTCACAGGAAGAACCATGAGAAAATAAAAAGCCACTTCTTCCAGAAGGAAGCAAATAAATTAGAAAACTCAAATGCAGAGTAAAGGTACTAAGTTCTGGTCATACTTGCAACATGTCAGATTGGGAGCTGCGCAGTGTGACCACAAGACAGAATGGCTTAAGGGGTGGTTTTGCCAGGGTGTCTTAGGATATGTTTAGATACCATAATGTGATTTGAACATGTTTTTCAGATGCCTGAGCATATTTGTCTTGGCTACTGTATTCTAATCACTTTCATATTTACTATCAGCCCAAACGATATGTAACACAACTCCAGTCTACACTTCTGCTGAAAGCAGACAAGATTCTTTTAAAATTATATTGACATGTATGATGCCTACCTCTGACTGTAGTCAGCAAAATGTTCCAGAGACTAGTCAGCAAATATTCTGGAGCCTGCATTCAGAAAAGAAAAGAAAAAACACCTTAAGTTAATATCCAAAACTCAGCCTATGCTTTGGAAAGAAGAGGGGGAAAAAACTGAAGAAAACAAAGGAAGAAAGTAAAAAAGAAACAAAGGTGAAAGAACTGAACAAAAAAAAGAAGAAGAAAAAGATCATGAATAAAAGAAAGATATTTCCTACAGGTGGAAAGAAATTATTCTAGTCCCTTTAGAAGTGTTTTAGTCCCCTTCTGGTTCTAGCGTTAATAATTGCATAATTAATCTCAAATGTATAGAAGTTTTGGAAGTTTATTGCCATTTCTGTCAGCTGGTGGCCTCCAGTTTTGACCATACTGCTCTGAAAAGTGAGTGAAATATTCTTCAAAGAAAAAGCTCACCTACTTTCAGACTCACTAACACAGTAACTGAGGGTTTTATCCTTCTATTCCCCAGACTATTGAACAGTTTACCCATATACCTCAGGGATATTGCACCTCAGAAGTAAATCCTGCAGTATTTACATCCAGAGATATTTCTCACAAAATTAGATGTGGAGCAGTGCTCGGGTGCCAAAGAGAGGGGAAAGAACAGATTGAGTGTGTGTGAGAAGGGAGTCAGAGGCAGGATAACGACCCAGTATGGGGTCAGAAAGAAAGGCTGTCAGCTACAGAGCCATTTCTTAGTGCGCTTATTTTATTACTTACACATTTATTACATAAAATACTGCTAGCTTAAGGAATAACTTTTGGTTTGATGAGGGTTTTTTAGCTATTACAGATAGATAAAGTATTACATGTAGAAATATCATAATTCTTCAATTTCTTCTGTGGGCAATTTTGTACTAAATGCTCTTAGAATGATGGTTTGAGGACATTGGATGCTCTATATAGCCTTTCTACCCCAGTCATGCTGGTAGTGGACTGGCTGACTATAAACTACTTTTTGATTTCTCCCAAGTATGTATGTTATCCCTACTGAATGTTTGTTTGTTTTTTAGTTTACTCTAGCTCAAAATATCTCTCTTGCCTGGAGCCTTTGCCTGAACTTTAACTCCTCTACCCCCAATCAAACTGTCATCTCAATAAATGTTTACACTCCGTGTATAGAGAAAATCTTGTTGTGGTTTCTGGTAAAACATTTCAGTACACAAATAGCGTTTCAAAGACATGTTATCTTCCAAACACATAAACATGCTCTTTTATTGCAACTCTGTCTACTGGAATATCCACCTAGAATAACACCTGCTACGACACAAATACATATATGGAGATTGTGAAAAGTGGTGTCCCTCAGGGGTCCAGACTGGGACCAGTGCTGTTTAGTATCTTCACCAATGATATTGATGGCGACATTGAGTGCACCCTCAGCAAGTTTGCAGATGACACCAAGCTGAGTGGTGCAGTTGCCACATCTGCAGGACAGGATGTCATCTAGAGGGACCTGGACAGGCTGGAGAAATGGGCCTGTGAGGTTCAACAAGGCCAAGTGCAAGGTCCTACATTGGGTTGGGGCAATCCTCGATTTCAGTACACGATGACGTGATTGAGAGCTGCTCTGCAGGGAAGGACTTAGGCATGCTGGTTGATGAGAAGCTCAACATGAGCCAGCAGTGTGCACTTGCAGCCCAGAAGGCCAACCGTATCCTGGGCTGCATCAAAAGAAGCAGGGGTGAGGAAAGTGACTCTGCCCCTCTATTCCTCTCTTGTGAGACCTTATCTGGAGTTCTGGAATCCTCTATGTAAGAAGGATATGAAACTGTTGGAACAGGTCCAGAGGAGGACTGCAAAGGTGATCGGAGGGCTGGAGAACCTTCCCTCTGAGGACAAGCTGAGAGAGTTGGGCTTTTTCAGCCTGGAGAAGAGAAGGCTCCAAGGAGATCTTATAATGCCCTGCTAGTACCTGAAAGGGGCCTACAGGAAAGTTAGGGACCATTCATAAAGGCTTGTGGTGACAGGATAAGGGGGGAATGGGTATAAACTGGAGAGGGGAAGATTTAGACTAGACATTAGGAGGAATTTCTTCAAGATGAGAGTGGTGAGGCACTGGAACAGGTTGCCCAGGGAAGTCGTGGATGCCTCATCCCTGGAGTTGTTCAAGACCAGGTTGGATGGGGCCTTGGTAAGCCTGATCTTGGCAGGAGGTTTGAACTAGATGATCTTTAAGGTCCCTTCCAACCCTAACATATTCTATGATTCTCTGATATTTCTTTTCTTCTGCAATAGAAAATGTTCCCATCTTACATGCCAATACATGGGGAGATGTTTTTAGCTTTCATTCTACTATGTATCTTAAGAGATCCATCAATCTACCTGTTATCTATCTCTGTAGGGTAGAAGAAAGTAGACTTATGGTAAACCCTCTGACGTCTATACCCTGTGGAGAGCATCTCCATCCTGTGAAATATGTCCTTAGACATGTCTTGAAGGATTTTAGTCCTACATTTGTCCACAAAACACCTTCTTCTGGAAAGTAAGAGCTAGACATACTTCTAAACCAATACTTGTTTTCACAACACTTAAAGCTTAAAAAAAAACGTTACAATTTGCAGGTTATTAACTTTCCTACACATGAAATGCAAATATATCCCTGCAACAAAGATAAATACTTAATTTTCACCTCAATGCCTCTTATTTTAATGACAGTCTTTTCAGCAACATCACAGCTTATGTACTAGTATCTGGTGTAAAGTTAATAAAAGGACTGTCTTAACTGAATAGGCCTGTTGTCTTCTGCTACAGTGAAGTCTATTAGCTCTGTGAAAAGATCATTAAAGTTGGAGTTGCTGTCACTGTCAACTCCACCCAAAATCTTGTCAAACGATGTCTTTTATGTATCTTTTCCTGGGTACTGAGACTTTGGTGATGAACTGATTGTAACAGCATGAAAAATGACTGGAGTTGGTTTCCTTTGAGCCAAAGTTCACATGCTTTTGTGCCCCTGAACTATTTAGAGATATTTTTGCCTTCTTTATCACATTCAGACTACCAAAACACCACCTGGTTCCTATAAAAGTCACTGTGGGATCAGTTTTCATTTGGCCAGCAAATTCAAAACATCCTTGTTGGTTTAATTCTGGATCTTTTATGAGTCTCTGTCTAAATTTTATTTTGAGTTTCAGTGTGGACCATCCTCTCATGAACAGATACAAAGAATTTTCCCGCCAACCAGCTCTTTAGCCTTAAATTGAAATTACAATCTCTCCTACAACTGAAATTTCCTTTATGACTCTAATCCTTCACTCTAAAAGAAATTCTCTTCACTCTAAAATAAATCCTCTTCACTGTGTTCCAGTTTGATTTTTTATTTATTTAGTTCTCTACAATTTCAGTTTATTGTAGCACAATTTCATAAACCTTCTCCTCCTCCACTTGAATTAACTGAAAACTGTTAAAGTTAACAATGATACACAGACCTGATCTTGTGACAAAACAAAAAAAAAGCTTCTTATTTGGTTGAAACCACTTTTCTTTGCCCCTTGGCTTGAAGATAGAGAGTTAAGTATCATCTAAACCTCTTGAATTTTCTTCCATAGTTCCAATGAGATTCCATTGCAGTGGCAAATTACTCAGTTGTGGCATTAGGATTATTTCTTCCAATAAGCTTTTCCTTCTCATAGAATCTGATATACAACCACCTTTGCTTCTTTCTGTCACCCAATTCAAATTGCTTCCTCTTAAAATGCGATAATTTCTACACAGTTTCTCCTGTATCTCAGTTTATGGGACCAAAAAGACCTTTATAATTAAAATTACCTAGTAGCAGTCATTTAAATCTAACATCCATCGTTTTGAATTTTATTCATTACTGTTCACTAATCCCACACTATCTCATGCCAAGAGAGTACCTAGACAAAGGTTGGTATCTGCAATATTACATTGTGATTATTGTATTTATGACTTAAATGCGGGAGTTGAGATGTAGAATTGTAGAATTGTTACAGGGTAAAAGAAACAGGATTTGGGTGGCAGCCTTAACAAGTAATTATGAGAATGGCTGTCAACAAGATAAAAATAGCCTCAGACAACTTTTGTATTTCCAGACAGAAGTAATTTTATGTGAACAAACAGATTATACATCATAATCTTGTACAGGCCACGGGCAGGAACACTGCTGCTTTATCACAATAGAAATAAGGAAGCGGTGTTAGGAGTCAACTGATTCAAAACTGCTTTGGGCAATGCATTTGGAGCCAAAGTTACACGATGACCTATTCCTGAACAGTGGTATTTTTCTGTGTTTGTCTGTTTAAAAAACTTAATTGCCAAATTTGAGCTCTGTTAGAGAATAGCAGGTGAAAAAGCACTCCCAAATCCAGCTCCAAAGGGCAGGTTAGGTTTCAACCTATTACTATATCCTCAAGAGTCCATGATGTTCATGTAACTCACTTTTTCCGCTAGTCTGTTTGATGTTTTCCAAGGTGCTCATAACACCTGGACCTTTTGGAACCTGGGAGTGTTTACTGCACCAACCATGGGAATACACGTCGTTATGAATTTGCCCACTTAAAGAAAATATGTATACTGTTGGTTCTTGTAGCTTTAACAGTCTTCCTTAATAAATTAAAAATAAATGTAGAAAAACAAAGCATTATCCTTCAATGACTTAATAAGATTTTGCATCATCATCACCATTATTATTATTAAAGTATCACAGCAACAGAATAATAAAATTACACTGATGTGAGCAATTCATACACCTTTGATTAAAGATGTGTCAGCACTTTCCCGCATGAATCCTTCTTTTTGATGGAATGAGAAAGAGTGGAAAAGAGATAAAAATCACCTGCTATAATTCTTTGTGGGCTGCTCCCTGGCAATGATGTTTTAGCAGAGGAGCCACTTCGTTATTAATCCAGATTCACAGAATAAATTCACCTGAAACATTTATGATCCTGATTTTTAGGACTGTCTTTACATTTACTTTTCAGACCTCAGTGACTTCCTGATGGATCAGTTAGTTTGCTAATTGCTTGTCTGAGAGCACATTTACTAATGTCATGCATGAAGTCGTGCAAACACTCATGTTTAGAGGTATGGCCACGGTTTTCATGCAACTCTGTTTGCTCATGTGCATCCAAATCCAGGATGGAATAAATCTTTCAAAGCAGAGTCTGCCAGTTTAAATTCCTGGGACTCTAATGCAGGTATAACAAAAACTTGTATACGTAGAAGTTAAAGTCTAGAGTGGGACCTGAGTTACACCATCCATCTTCAAGTGCCCAGTTATCTCCTCTGATGTCTAAGAAGTAGGTGTTTGGCCCTGGTAGAATACCTCAGACACCTAGACTTCCTAATACAAGCAAGAACAAGATCAGACACCTCCTGAGGGCAATTCAGGACTCCTAACCAGGAGTTTGCTTGAGCTCTTAGTAGGAAAATTCCAGTGAAGAGAAAAGGAGGCAGACAAAAGCTCCATCCTTCTGTAGCCTTAACCCAGGCCCTGTAGAAAAACCTCATGAGCATCAAGACCTCTTCTGAGAGTAGTACCCTTGAAAACTCAAACAATAACACAAAAGCTTAAAAAAGGGTCTCGGTCCACTTTTTGCACAGTAGACTAGTGGTAAAAGGAAACTCCTGGGAATAGAAGGTCCAAGGCCCTCCTCAGTTTGAGGCCTTTCAAACCTCTGTTTCTCACCTCTCTAAGGCATCATCAGGGATCTGAACAGGCTGGCCCGCCGGGCAGAGTCTAATGGCATGAGGTATAACAAGGTTAAATGCCAGGTCCTGCACTTGGGGCACAACAACCCTGTGCAGAGCTACAGACTAGGAGAAGTCTGTCTAGAAAGCTGCCTGGAGGAGAGGGACCTGGGGGTGTTGGTTGACAGCCANGAGAAGAGACCTCATTGCTCTCTATAACTACCTGAGGGGAGGTTGTAGAGAGGAGGGTGCTGGCCTCTTCTCCCAAGTGGCAGGGGACAGGACAACAGGGAATGGCCTCAAATTCCACCAGAGAAGATTTAGGCTGGACATTAGGAAAAAATTTTTCACAGAAAGGGTCACTGGGCACTGGAACAGGCTGCCCAGGGAGGTGGTTGATTCACCTTCCCTGGAGGTGTTTAAGGTACAGATGGACGAGATGCTGAGGGATGTGGTTTAGTGTTTGATAGGAATGGTTGGACTCAATGATCCATTGGGTGTCTTCCAACCTGGTTGTTCTATGATTCTATGATCTAAACACTAACCATCAAAGCAGGCAACTGCTGCTTTGAAGGTAACTGCTGCTACTTCTGTCCATGCTGGGCCAGTTGGCACAACCAAAACATTAACATGAAGATAGTAAGCAAGAAGGAGTGTGACCTTTCAGTCATGTGGGTAAAGTATGCAATTGTGAGAAGAAAAAGCTCACTTGGGATTGCTGTGTTCTGGCTCACCCATACGTTTTCTACAAGATAGTCTGTCAATAAAACCCATGAGTTACCTGGGCTGTGAGTCAGAGATACTCCTGTTGACTGACAAACCCAGTTTATTGCTCATGGAATAAAATATATTGCAAGGCAAGTAAAGGTACCAATAGCTTGTCTGTTAGTATTTAGTATTTATATTTACTTCTAGTAGTAACAGAAATAAACCTGTGTCTCCGCCAGCAGATTAAACAGTCCCATGGAGCATTACAGGACACCAGAAGTTCATCAACTCTATTATTTTATTGTGGCT
Organism: Piaya cayana; assembly: GCA_013389865.1. Classification (NCBI taxonomy): domain Eukaryota; kingdom Metazoa; phylum Chordata; class Aves; order Cuculiformes; family Coccyzidae; genus Piaya; species Piaya cayana. The sequence goes on along the minus strand of WAAB01013371.1, from coordinate 385,990 downwards.
TCTGGCACATTTGTCGTCTGTGGCATGTAAATCATTCCTAAACAATTCCCCTGGAGTTAGCACAGCCCACTGCCCTCTCCCAACAGGCAGCCTGCATGCAGTCACGCCCTCCTTTTAGAAAGTACAAGAGTTTAATAACAGAGAAGGTCTGTAGGCATCTTTTTAGTGTTAGAGTTGCTTCCAGCAGGAGTTTCAGAGTGCAAGGTACTGTACAAACAATTAAGAGATTGTCTCTGAACAGAAAGAGGCTCTGTCTTAAACTGTTATATTCATTTAAACTGCATAAAACATGAAGCAGAAAGCACACAGAAATGCAGGCATTTTTCCCATTGGCTTTTCATTTTAGTCTCATTCTAGTAAGTAACAAGTCAACTTCCCACTACCAACATCCATTAATAGCTCTACTGCAGTATTTTCATCTGACAAGCAAGTTTCCAGCAACACACATCAGTCTGTTCTATATAATGTCAGTAGCAAGTTTAGAAAGAGTTCACGGAACTCTGAAATGAAAAAGATTTAATGTCTTGAAGTTTACTTTAGACTCACTTCCCATGTTGGGAAGATGTAATCTTCACCCAAAAAGGAAAAGTATTATGTTTTCTTTGTTATTGTTCCAGCTGACACAGTAAGAGTTACCTGAATGTAGACAGTAATTGCGACTGATACCTATCAGGATAAGTAACATTATACAACAGGATTTGACATAGCACACAAGGAACTCAGTCATTTTGTTTAGAGCTGAGAGGTAACCAAAAATGCATAGAATAATTTGCGTTTAGGTTACTAGCTGAGCTGTATGTCCTTCCAGATAACTGTGTTACAGAACAGTTAGCTGCAAACAGAACTGTTTACATTGTGGACTTTTTAATTCAAAATCTGAACTTAGATGTCTAGTACAGTTTTCTCATATAAGCCCCAAATATATTTTCCAGTGTAGATTCTTAATAAAATCAAATAACTAAGTATCACTGGAATAAGCGATGTTGTACAACTAAGATGATTTTTCTACCCGAAACAATATTTTTTCCTTCATTTCCCTACTATTTTACTTACATTTTTCATGTTCTTAGTTTTATTTTTTTTCATTTTTTCTAATTACTTTTAAACAGAAAAATTCAAAGGTTTTACTTTTCTCTAAAATATCTTTGTTTTCTCATTCACCTGAAATTAATCCACAGTTTTAATTTTGTTTGAAAATAATTTTTGTAACTCTCCAGCAAAGCATATTTTTTTCAAGGCTGATCCATAAACCATCAACACAGCCCTATCCGAGGCCCTGAGGGCTCCAGAGGTTGCACAGTCTGACAAGCATGAGATAACTGGAAAGTGGGAAGGACTTAGAGAGTCTGGTAACTCCTCACTGATCATGAAGAAACAACTCCCAGGCATCATCATGGCATGCTGCAGCCATCAGAGTTGCTCCCTCCACAGCAAGGGTAGCTGGCAAGGCTCCTTGCCATTGCAGTGCTTGGGCAAATTCCCCTTTCTGAGGAAAAAGTATGACAATACACGTTTCTTCCCTGTACTGACATTCACGCCTACATTTCACAATGAGTTCTGACTTATCTTCTAAAATTATACATGGCATCTCCCATCTGGCAATAATGTCAGTGTGGCATATGTTTACCACAGGAACCTGAAGAACACTCTGTAATTCTACAAGGGAAAAATGAGTTTATTTCACCTTTAATGTCAAACCTGCAGCAGTGCAAGTTCTGCAGGTGGCAGTCAGACAAGACAGCTGCTGATTCATCTCCTGCAGGCTTGGATGCAGCTCCTCAAGCTTCACCATCACCCAGTCACCTAGGGCAATCCAAGGAGGATCCAAACCTCCCAAGGCTTGCTTTGCAGTCCTTCACTCAGCCTTCCTACTGCCTGAAACTCTCTAGGGAATGAGAAGGCAAGCCCAGACCTTCTCGTACCTCTTCCTCCTGTTACTCTTCCTGAACCATCAGCGAAATTTGCTAAAAATCTCAAATACATATCAGTTCTCAGCTACAGCACTTTTACCCAAGTTGTCACAAGCCCAAATCAGGCTACAAAGAGGACTTTGATAGTCTGCACATAGAAACAGCATTCTTTAAAATAAAAACATAAAAAACTCTTGTTGACCAATTTCGGTATTTGAAAGCTATTTCAGTCATATGTTCTGCATTAATCTTTTATGTCAACTAGCTAGAAGTACATAGCCCTGACAGACAGTGATGGTTCCTGAGATGAACTGATCCCTTGAGTATTTTGTGTGTTGGTCTGTGATCCTGTCTGACTTCTAGTACCTTCAAAAGACTTAAATGAGTAAGTTAAAAAAGCTGGTTTGGCATTTGCTTTCAAACTATTTCCCTGAAACAATTATTATTTTCAAGGACAGGGACAGGTGTCTCTGTTCTATGTTTATAAAACACCTACTTCAGTGGCACTGAGGCTCTGGAATGAGTCCAGAGAAGAGCAATGAAGTTGGTGAAGGGGCTGGAGAACAGGCCTTATGAGGAACGGCTGAGAGAGCTGGGGTTGTTTAGCCTGGAGAAG
>WAAB01013371.1:365654-383416 GCA_013389865.1 Piaya cayana | reverse complement strand
TCTTCCAACCTGGTTGTTCTATGATTCTATGATATACATAAAATGAGACCACTTACTAATGGCTTCATTTACTATTTGAGCTTGTTAAAGTAATCAGTGAATTTATCATATCTTGATATGTTTTACACTGTTCTATTATCATTTACTACTCCACCCATGAAATAATAGTATATTATCTAATTTAAATAGGACTTTCTTAACTAAAGGGTGCCAGCATTTTAATGCAGAAATAGAGGATTAACCATACGAAGAAGAAAAAGACTTAAACACCAAAAGATCATTATAGATAATTTTAGAACTGCTAGAAGTTAAGAACATCATAATATTAGTAGGCAGAGACACTCAAACTTTCATATTATGCATACATACAGAAACAAAGAATATGTACCTAAATATAGTAAATAATCCCTGCCCTGTAAGCTGGCAAACATTTCTAGCTCCTTACATTCACAAGTTACATGCAGTTCTGTTCTTCACCAGAAGCAACATGTTATTCAAAATCATGAAGAAAAAGGAATAAAATTATGCAAAAAAAGTCTAGACTTGATGCTTAGAAACATTTTGAAATTTTAGATTTTAAGAATACAAGTGTCTATCTGCAAAAAGACTTAAACACCACATGCATACCACAGGTCTTCTCAGGACTACCTCCTGCTTAGGGTTCAATCCTGGAAGCAGAGCTGTTCACAATTGTTTTACTATTATTTGCAAATCACTTAAAATTTCCCAGGAGTCCTCCCCTAGGTCAAAGAAATTCAGACCTAGTGCTATATCAGCCTTTCTGCAATGTTTCTGAAGTAGCCTATGTACCTGCAAAAGTCCTCCAAATATCAGCTGAAAATCAATGAGCTGGATCATATCTCTCATTTTAATTAAAAGCTTCTTAATGATGGGCAAGCCACAGTAATCTTAGGAAGTTAGTCTCTTGTTGAATTACCATCACTGTTAAAAGTGTGCCATTATTTTCAGTCCAAATTTGTCTCACTTAAACATTCAGGCTTTAAATTCCATTAAACATTTGCATACTAGATTGAAAACCCCTCTATTTTCAAATGACTGCTCCCCATGTTGGTCACCCTAGTACATATGGGATCAAGTCATAATGTAGCTTTCCATGTTTAAACAGATTAACTGCACAACACACAAAATGTTCTCAATATCCACTGATCACCCATTGTGAGAAGAGGTTTTCAAAAAACCTGAACACAAATCCATCAAAATCTTCACGGAGTCCTCATCTGAATTGCTTGGTGATTTGCCAAGAATGTCTTAACGTACCTGCTCCCATGTGAGCAATAACTCCTGTGATGGGAGTGTTTGAAGAGTCCTAACAGGAAAGCTTGAACTGTGGCCAAAGGAAGTTTTAACTTCCAAAAGGCTGGGATTTGTGAGCTCCTGTGGTGTATTTAGTCACACGCAGCAAGCCGTTCAGACTTGTCACCCATCAGATAATGAAAGCAAGTAAGGAGTTCCAATCAGTGCTGGAGCCAACCAGCAATGTTTGGAGAAGCATCTGAACTGCCCCCAAACTTCTCATGGGATTGGAGGAAAGGGGAAAGTCCACAGCAGAAGTGTCAACTGGAAGCCTATTATAAGTTGAGCCTTATTTTTTGCACATACCTGGAAATGCAAATAGGCATGAAACAAGGCAGCATGATCCGTGTTACTGCCAACATTTGCATAACACAGTTACGCATGTCTGTGTGTATGGGTGTATAGCAAGAACATCTAATAGGCTGTAATTACGCCTTGAAAAAACCCACACAATAAGGAATTTCTAAAGAGTCTGACTTGGCAGAAAATGCAAGCCCAGGAAATCTGCAGCAGTTTACTGAGACAATTCTGACATGAGACTCTAACTTTTCCCTGATTGAACATGTGTGTAATAACAACTTGGCACAAGTACAGATTTTAAATTTGGTTTCCTCGGATATGCCGTATGTAACATTAATGTTGACTTTCAAAAACAACTCTGACAGTAAAAATCAGCTACTAAGATATTCCTGGAAAGTAAATACAAAGTGGCACGATCCTTAAACAAAAGGAACTTGATTAAATAACTGCATCTGATAATATCCATCTTTACACAAAATGCTGGAAAGGTCTCAGAAATAATTCAAAATTGTATTAGATCTCTTAAAGTTTTCTCAGTTTTTCACTGTGAAAGTAAAAGCTGATTCTGTGTTATACGTGTCTATATTAGTTCTTCAAAACATACTAATATCCATTTGTCAAAGTTGTAGTAAAATATTCTGCCTCTGATATGGGTCCTCTGCCAATGTCTATCACTACTGACTTGAGTTCTGCTCTGCACAAGCCCTCAGGTCATACAAGAGTTTAGAAATGTACAAAATAAGTCAGCTTCCTCCGATTTGAGCAAGGATCTCAAATGGAAGAAGGAAAACAATAATACCCTTGAATCTGAGTTTTTTTTATTTCTCACCCCATTCTAGGACTTTGATGTAGAATCGTTGCTGGTCCCACTCTGTGCCCTCAGTTACCTCCACACTGCTCCCTTTCCCTCACAGTCTGAAGAAAGCGAAGTTTTACTTAATATCATAGAGTCATAGAATAGTTTGGGTTGGAAGGGACCTTAAAGATCATCTAGTTCCTACTCCCCTGCCATGGGCAGGGACATCCCACTAGATGATTTTACTTCCATCAGAACATTTTGTGATTTCCCAAGCCTCCTTTATTTATGATACTTCATCCCAAATACAACTGAATTTGCTGTGATGCAATAGATAGACATTTTATGGATCCTTCTACTTCTTAGACTAAGTAACAATTTTGAATGACAATTTTCATCCCGGGAATTACAGGTATTAAAATATCTACCTATAACTCCTACCTACATGGAGACAATAAACACTTTCAATCATGAAATGAAAATATTATAGTTGACTTCATAATACCTGAGTTTTGAGGTGGAAAAAAGCCAAATGTAATCATCATTGGTTTTCCAGGACAAACAGACAACAAAACATTTTCCCAACAGTCTATACATTATGGACAGACAGATATTTCCAGACGGTGCTTACAAGGGCTACTGAGACCCTCTTCTTTTGTTTAATTCTGCCATCTGTTTTATTACTTGATGGTTTTTGTTCTCCCCCAGATCTTCAGTGTTGTCAAACTCTGTGAGTTTGAAGAATCTTCCTTTCTGATGAATACTGAGCATCTTACATTATTTTATATTTAAACAATTTGCACACAACAGTAATTATAGAAATAAGCATGCTTTTCTTAAATGAGTTGCCATTAGCCCTAATAATATAATATATAAACATAGAATGCTTAGATGCTATGCGTTTAAAGATAATGAAAGAGAAGCGTATCTTGATAGACTATCTTGACTTCTTTAGGGATGGGGACTCTGAAAAGTTAATTAAATAAAAAGTACAACATCTATTACAAAATGAACTTCACCTTTCAGACTTTGTCCTAGCAAGATTGGAGGAAATTATTTATTTTCACTTGCAATCTTTATTGCATATCTAAGACACATAGCACTGAATACCAGTCCCTTCCTATGACAGCTGCACAAGAATAGTTAAACATACCAGAAAATACACTGAAATATGTAGACAAATACACACAAAATAAATGGAGTAATGGTTGTTTACACTACTAATGCAATCTCTTACTTCATGATGTGATAAGGCGACATGCTGTTTCGCTCACTGTGTTTCATTATGGTATTAGTTATTTTTAATACAGATCTTCTGCATTAAAATTAACAAATTAACAAACAACTAATTAACAGTTGTTGTTGTTATTGTAAAGCTGGGGGGGGGGGTGGGGGGGTGGTGTTGATATTAGACACCTTTTCTGCAAGCTCAGGGAAGCTTCAGTGTGAGCAGGAATTGCCATATATGCATAGCCCCAGATGAAATAAGGCAAAAAACTTTGGCATGTCTGGTACACTCGGCACAGAGCCAGAAATAGAAGAAGCCATTTGCAAAGTAGCCAGCCCATTGCCTGGAAAGGTTTGTTAGCACATTTCAAATCGTCATGAAGCTCTGATTCACCTTCATTAGATTGTGCCCAGAGGGGAACTCAGCACTGTTGAGCTGTGGTGGTGTTATCCATGTAGGGATATGTGTCTACATTGCACAAAGGTGTGACTTGCTAGACTAGAAACCACAGGCTATGACAAGCCAAAATCTCAGGTTATATTCTAAACAGTATGATGGAAGTACATGCAGACATACCCAAGTGAGCTTTCAACACTTTTATCTGTCTTCGGAACAAGATCCACCCCAAGTTCTATGAGATTTGGATAGATCTTCCCTCCAAAGTATCAAGAGCAATCTTTTCCTGTAAAACCTATGGTGGGAGGTACAATAACTCTTTTCTGAAAAGTCTCCAGCCAAAATTTGCAGACTCAAAAGATTAAAGATTTCATGGATGCAAATATGAACCCCTCAAAAATGCAATGCTGCTCCTAATAAGCTCAGACAAAGCTCTAGTTCAGATGAAAGCTCCACCGTAGGATATTTATCCAAATTGAGTTCCAGTGACAGTTATTCAGTGTCATAAGGAGTTTTCATTTACCTTTTATATTTAAAAAGTGAGCAAATATCTTTTTTTGCATAAATATTTTATGACAGAAACAATCTTTCAGATAACACTTCTAACCACAATAGCAGCAGCTCAGTGCTCACCAGAGAGTCTACATATCAACACAGAAGACCTGTAGCTTTTTGAAAATAAATGGCGGTGCAAACAGACAAAGGAAACATGAATATGGGAAGAGTGCATTTGCAAAACCAAGACCTGTAGAGCCATGTTGGACAAGTCAGGAACAGAGACACTAAAACTCTAAGGAAAATATCCATCAATGTCATAGTTTCACCATGAAGTTCAATAAAGCTAGGATTTCACAGAATCACAGAATCACTAGGTTGGGAAAGACCCACTGGATCATTGAGTCCAACCATTTCTATCAATCACTAAACCATGCCCCTCAACACCTCATCCACCTGTCCTTTAATCACCCTCTGGGAAGTTGATTCAACCACCTCCCTGGGCAGCCTGTTCCTGTGTCAGCCCAAATGGAGTTTAAAAAGTTGGAAGGTCCAGTATTTATTCCATTATTTCAAAGCTATGGAGTGTAAAATTGTTAGAAAGTGTTTTTCATGCCTGAGCAGTCAAAGGTAAAACAGAAGATATGTCAGTAGGTGGCAGTAAAAGAGGGAGCAAGCCAGTTGTACACCAGCTGGTGCAAGTCAATATATTTCTGTTGACTTCGGCTTTGTTACCCACAATTATATATTGTCCAAGAATCATAGCCATCAGTCCATCACCAGCAACTCAGTGTTCAGCATTACAAGCTTAAAATAATTATTTTCTTAGCTGTAAGAATATTTGAGGGTCTTTTGTCTTGCTATATGTTTTTGAAGTTTTAGGATTGATTTCAGATACATTTTCAAGCTCTTAGTTTTGTCCATGAGAGTAGCAACCATCAAAAAAAAAAAAAGAAACAGTATTTAGAAACATGGGATTCTTACCTCTTGTAGAATTTCAGCATCATGGTCTTGAAGAGAAAGCTGAAGTGTCTCGAAGGGGACAAACAGCAGTTGCATTGGTGAGGCAGAGGAGTACAGGAAAGCAGTAACAGCAGCGCAGTTTTATGCTCTGAGGATAAATAGTGAAGGAAGTTCACAGGTTTGGTTTTGGCACTGGGAGCTGTTTAGAAGTTCTCACCATGAAGAATGGTATCCTAAGGCTGAATCAGCTTCTCATCAGAACAATCAATTCCTTCTGCCCAAATGCCTTCCCTGATCCTTTTTCTTTGTTGACATGCTTCAATTTGTTCAAGTTTTCCAAGAAAACTGTAAACAACTTCACATACGATTTACAGATTTTTGCTTATTCTGCTTTCTCAGGGAAACAAGGCTTATGTGAACATTTTGAATGTATTTTGTTCAGCTTCACCTAAATCTAATAGCNTCCCCTGATGGAGCTTGAGGCCATTTCATCTTGTCCTATCCCATGTCACTTGCGAAAGAGGAGAGGCCATCACCCTCCTCTCTACAAGGATAGAGATCTTACTCAAAACAACCTTTTACAAGAGGACTGTATAAAGCATGTATTGATGTTGCATGTAGCCTAGAAAGCCACTTTTTCAGTCCACAAACACTTCATTGGTCTGCTGCTCATGAAACTATTTACTTAAAATACTATTTCCAAATATCCCTGGTGTTAGGATCCATGTTAATGATAGAGCATGCTCTTTTCCAACTATGCAACAGATTCCTTCTGCCTTTGAGTCACCGTCTTCCATGTGTTACAGTGAGAAAAATGCTGAAATGTCCAACTGTGGGACTCACAACTTTTCCCAAAACTATTTGAGTTCACTTGTAGAGTGACAGAGAAAATTTAGCAGCTCTATGATCATTCTTAGACCTAAGATAACAGACAATTAAAAAGATCATCACTTAGTAACAGAAGTGGAGTATTTGTCTATTCACAGATCGCTGCATATTATAGAGTGAAGAAATTTCACTCAGGATCAGGTGCCCCAGGCTATATGGTTGCTGCGTAAAAAGTAACTCCACACCTTATGAAAGCATGTAACCTTGTATGACAAATGGGAAATTATTACACAATAATTATATGCCCTTGCAAGACCTGATTGCTGGTACCTATCATTCTAAAATATATCTTTTAAGATTGCTGTCAGGTGGCTTACACTGTAACAGTCTCTCCACTTGTGCCCTCCCTTTAAAACTTGCAATGTGATGGTTTTCATTGGCCCTCATCCATGTATTCTCTTTGAAGGATCTCAAAGCACCTGTAGCCTAGATCCTTCAAGCCGTCTGTAAACAGGATGCAAAGATGTTCTCAGCTGAGCCTTCATATATCTATCTCCATACTTTCTTTTTCCTTTCTAACACTGACACAGTACTTCTGTTTGAGCCTTTTTAGCTAGGTCTGTCCTTCAGAACACAGAAATGTCTTTTTCGCACTGCATTTCTACTACCTAGTGCAATAGTGCCCTAAACTCAGTCGAACATATAATACTTATTGTGCTATGGACAAGGAATAGTAACTATCTCACTACAACTTGGGCCTGCATCTATTCATGTCAAAGGGGCTCATCATCACTAGACGATTAAAATAGGTTGCTACTAATCAGAGGCAATGAAGTTGTTGAGGGGGAAGTGCTGACAAGGGGAAAGAAGATGATTAAATATCATTATCCATCTTTTGTGATATCAGAACAGGTTCCCTGTGTGAGCCAGGTTAACTCCCACTTTCTCATTGATGCACTGGTGGATATTTTTTTGAAGTATTCAGCAATAAGGCTTTCATTCATTACAACTTATTCTCCTTGCGTGTGCACTTCTCTTACCAGTCTGATATATCTAGCCAAGACACACAGAAGAAACTGGCATGATTTCTCCATGCACAATCTATTTCAAAATACTTAAGAGTATTTTGCACTCTTATGAATTTTGTAGGAGGTGTTGTTGGATTTTTTTTTTTTATTAGGTGGGTTTTAATGAGGTGAGTCTGATCTTCCAAATATCAAGGAAGAAGTGACAATTGGGGTATTTACCATTATTACATCCCAGCATTTTATCTTTTTAAAAACAAGCAATGCAGCTCAACTGATCCAATTAGGCTCAGGATCCAGTTGTGTTAGAAACCATATGCATAGGGTAAAAAAAGAACATCATGTGAGGCTCAACACAGTAAGGTATTTTTTGAAGTACACAGCAGCTCAGAGGTCTAATCTAAACCAAATCAAAGTTTCCAACAAAACAGAACACTATCAGTTTTCTCCATGTCCTATGATGGGAAGACTATTTTCATACCAAAACCAACTTCATGCCACATGTAAGTGGCAGAGCAGGGTACAGCTGGGTTCTAACTAAGTGCTAAGCTGGCAGTGCTGGGGTTACTGACTTTGCAGAAGGGTTTGTGGGCAGACCACTTTCTTTTTCAGGTTGTTGTTTTGATAAGGAGTGTTGCTTAGCCATTACATCTATGCTTCTCTTTCTTGGTAGCTAAAAATACAAAATCAAATAATTTCATACGTAAGGGACTGAGATTGCACATATTTAATGGAAGAGGTCTTCCATTTAAGTGTCATGTGCTCCTTAAGTTCCTGCTTGCTTGGTTCCTACATTCTTCATTCCTTTGCAATCTGTATGAGATATTATGTTAAAAGATCGTGATGGCTAGGAGCAATAAAATCTTACCAAAGAGATCAAGTTAGCAGTAAATAAGAATCCAAGACAGGATCTGAAGACAGTGATTAATTTTGGCAGTAAAATGAAATGGCACTGAATTAAAGGATCCTGTAAACACTTTCTGAGATTTTTCCAGCCTCTCTGCCTTGTGATTTCTTTTCTAATTTGACAGAACATTTTTTCTAAATGATGAGGTATATCTCGTTAGTTTTAGTGCTAATGTCCTCTCAGCTATTGTTATCGAAGGGCTAATAGTTTTTTTTTTTCTTGTTATTTATCTGATATCGGCATTAAATGAATACTGTGAACACAAACAGACAAATCCTCACTGAGATCAGGTAAGTTTTAATAAAGTCAGAAGAGTTCTGCTTATTTACATCAGCTGATAATCAGGGAGAATGAGTTCTTGTGTACTGCAAACCATCAAGAAACTGTAGCAGCCCGTTCCAAACAGTTGCCTGGTCCAGCTGGCTTTGCATCATGATGTGGCATGATACTTTTTTTCTCATACACAGCAAGTGACTCTATGGAATACAAATCAATTTTCCATATCTCCCCTTCAAGCACTGAATTACATGAAAGATCAAAAGCTTGTTAAGCTTTTGAAAGAAACAATTTATTTCTTTTGTATTGGTTAAGAGTCCACTCTTAAATCATGTTAGGGTGTGTAAGGAAACCAAAATTAAATCCAGGACAGTATAATTAATCTTTCACTCCACCCCATGCTGTACCAGGCAGCACCATTTTATTTTTAACATTTTTAGACAAGCCAGAGCACTAATAATAGATGCTGCAAGAAGTGCTGGAACGTGAACTCCCTCTATGAGCTCTACCTTTGTTCCCTGGCTTCAAGTTTTCTACCAGCTCTGCCATGATGCTCCTAAAACCCTCTTTTCCACTAGGTAGTAAGATTAACTTATTACTCCTACGAATTGTACACATAGGTTAGCATATGTGAAAACATGCCCTTGCCTCTATTAATCAATCTGCCCTTCAGTTTCCACTCCTGTCTCACCCACTTGCTTTTCAAATTACAAGTGGTTTGGGGGAGGAAAAAAAATACATCTCGGGGGCAGATTGATGGATGAAGGAGCCAAAGGATGTTGCAGCCCCACTCCAGACTGCCTGGGGGAGGGACCTTTCCTTATAGCTGAAAACTACTCCCACTCTCCCAGTCTTAACCCTCTATCTAAAATATCTGTATGGCCTATTGTGATGATGAAGATCTGGCATCAGAATGTTAGCACTTATAATTACTTTCCTTTTTGGTTTTTTGTAGGAGTCTTAATAGCCAGAAATAATTACAGTGATGGTTCAAAAATATTTGTAGTACTGCTATAACAAACACTGCCACAGTAGTTTTTTTGTTACACTTCCTTAGCTAAGCCAAAGACTTGTGAGACTGTTATGACCCTCGACCAAGCAGACATTGTCCTGAATTTGTGTTTTAGTTTGTTATGTACTGTTGAGAGTCATTCCCTACAACAACAATGGGATACTAAGGCTACAGTAGTGAGTGATTATGATGGGTTTTTTTGTAAAGCAATGGTCATTTCATAGAATCATAGAATAGCTAGGGTTGGAAGGGACCTTGAAGATCATCTAGTTCCTACCACTGTGCCGTGGGCAAGGACATCCCACTAGATCAGGTTACCCAAGGCCACATCCAACCTGGCCTTAAACACCTCCAGGGATGGGGCATCCACAGCTTCCTTGGGCAACATGTTCCAATGTCCCACCAATGTCATGGTGAAGAAATTCTTCCTATTGTCTAGTATAAATCTGCTCTTCTCCAGCTTTCCTGTAGGCCCCTTTCAGGTACTGGAAGGTCTCTATAAGATCTCCCCAGAGCCTTCTCTTCTCCAGGCTGAACAAGCCTAACTCTCTCTGCCTGTCCTCATAGGAAGGTGCTACAGCCCTCTGGTCATCTTCGTAGCCCTCCTCTGGAACTGTTCCAACAGTTCCGTATTCCAGAACAGAGGGGCAGAATCACTTCCCTCGACCTGCTGGCCACGCTTCTTTTGATGCAGCCCAGGATACAGTTGGCCTTCTGGGCTGCGAGTGCACACTGCTGGTTCATGTCAAGGTTCTCATTGACTAGCACCCGCAAGTCCTTCTCTGCAGGGCTGCTCTCAATCATGTCATCCACCAAGTGGCAGGTTGATCTGGAGGTAAGGGTAGGGAGTCTGTATTACCACATCTTGGTTACTCAAAGAATCTGCTTTGACACTGAATGTTATTGTGACCTGTGGGGTGCAGAGAAGAGAGAAATGTAAAGGGGTGCCTGAGATTGCTGTCATTAGAGATGGGGAAATAATTTAGAAATAAAGGTATTTAATAAATTGTGACAATTTCATCACTTTTCAGCTTACCTGTTTTCCTCCTTGGACTTTCTATGAACTACAGTGATAACTAAGAACATCTCTTGGCCTATAATCCTGGAATCCAGACAAATGAAACTTCTTTCCATAGAGTTTGCAACCAAAAGGCAAGTTTTACTGATGTTCAGATTGAAACATAGGAAGATTGATATGTCCAGATCATTCAATTACTTATGTCATAGAAACTCATTGACAGACCCGAGGTCTAGACTCAGTCTCACACACTCAGTGCTCTTCTCCGTAGAGGCAGATCAAGTTTTCAAGGCATTGCAGTGTCCATATAGACTCTTGCCTCAACAGTTCCTCAGCTACTCAGGTCTAAATTTTCTTACTATCTATCTGAAACAGATGGATAAATCCATCTAATCTTTCTATTGTTTTTTTAATGCACCCATTACTGAAGGATTTATTTTGGCAATGTGGCTTGACTATCTATGTGCTATTATCTGATCTAATATCCGGAGGCAAAAGTTTTGTTTCTGAATATAGCCAAGACTGAGCACATTGTGGTTTCACTCAATTCATTCTTTTCCTCTGGAATGTATTTGTGGTGACATTTCCCTTCTGACTATCATCATCAAGGAAAGCCCTATTATTTAAACAACAGTTGTAAAAAAGATTGGAGTATAATTATTGAAGGTCAGCCCAGGACTATATGTAGGCAGCAAAATGTATTGTGGCTTTTCAATCATCCCCTGTGAACTGAGCTTCTTATGCAGACCATATGAACAGTCCCTGCATCTTTGTACACAGAGAAAGGGAAGATAATTTGCCTTCTTCTGGTTTGGACAAGTTGTAGAGTATTCCAAGGGATACAGGGAGAAAGGCTTTTGTCTTACTAGCTAGTCGTGGGATATGACACAACTTGCATAGATACAAATAATCATGCATAAAACTGTCTAGTGCTGACTTTGTACCCACCTAAGTTGTCAGACTTCTTTATTGTTCTCAAGTCTGTATATCCGGGGGGAGCTCTTTTCCCCATATCATACACATAAACTACCGCTGTTGGCCACTTTTGAGATTACAGCAAAAACAAAGGAATTCATTGAAAGAGGACTAGGTGTAGTAATAGATGGAATGGTATATGAACTGTTCCTCCACCATAAAGGATTAAGGTGTGAAAACAGGGACTGAATTTAGTTCTACATATACAGACAGCTCTCTGAGGACAGCACTTTGAAGCTGCTTTTGGCCGCATTTGAACATCACATGGTTCAGAAATTTTCATTCTTTCCACAGTCCCTATGGAGTCAAAAAGATTCTTGCCTTGTTTTGATAGCGCCTGTTAGTTTATTAAGTCCATTAGTGTAGATTCCTGGGGTCTTGGTTAGCTGAGCTTGTTATGGTTATTTCTCCTATTATTTTCTGTTTTCTTAGATGATGATGCAGAAGGAAGAATGTGTTTAATGTCATTATCAATTCATGGTGTGTCTCAGCATGAGTTTGATAGTGTTTGATAGGAATGGTTGGACTTGATGATTCAGTGGGTCTTTTCCAACCTGGTTGTTCTATGATTCTATGATTCTATGTTGTGCCCTTGCGGACAGCGTTGTTAAGCTGTAAGTGACAATTGGGTCACATTTACACAAAATCATAGTACTAGCCAAATAAACCTCTGCCTCCTCCTCTTCCTCCTGTAAAAAGAGATGCCTGAGCTGGTGCCAAGTTCATAACAGAAACAAAGCATTTCTGAGGCTGAAATGTCCAGTAGATGTGTGACTCTTCTGCTGGCAAATTATTAAGTGACAGGACATCAGGGATCATGCCTATCCTAGCAGGGATTATTTCTTATACATTTATTTCTTTCTTCAGGATTTGAAATACTTCCACTAATACAAACCTGATACTGAAGCAGTCTTTAAACTCATTACACATCAGTCAGATTTTTTTATTTGAGTGACTGTCAATTTAGCTGAGATGAAGAAGCAAAGCACTTGTACCTTAAAAAAATTTTCATGCTATTCTTCAAAACAGAGTTGTTCAAAACCCCCAGCTTTTCAGAACATTCTGTGTAGTTTTTTAGTTTTGAGTCTAAGGTTCATGTGCTTTTTTGTCAGATCCAAAATCATGGGAGGGACATTTCAATGTGATTGTTTTCCATAGACTTTAGAAATTTTGCAGAGTTCCTGTCAAAGTCCCTGGCAAAGAGCAGGTTTTACAGACAGATTAAATGATGCAAAGGCTGCTTCTGGCTTTAAAGTCTGCATTCGTCAAAAAATGTCAACTATAAGTTAAATATCGTAATAGAAATGTTCAGGTGAAAGTTAAAAGTGAGCTTGCAGGTCATCAGGTTAGACAAGTTAGGGGGTTATATAAATCAATAACAATTGCAAATGTAGCCCGGAAGGTGGTCAACTGCATGACCTGAGAGATCTCAGGTGATGTCCTGGCCCATTGCTCTTTCTGTCTGCAAGTGAAATTAACAAAAAATAGTCATACAGTGTTAATAGTGTGTTAAATAAGCAGGTTGTAGAGCAATGTTTATGCTTAACAGAAATACACAAAACCACAATAAAACAGTTCCAGGCTAAAGAATGAAAGGAAACACACATATAAAATTTCTGCCCTGTTACTTTGAGTTGAGCTATATTTAAAACAACTGGTGACACCATCCATCATCAGGAAGAATCAGGAGACGAGCTAATGGAGGAAACTAACGTCCATAAGGCAAGGGCCAGTGGTTTCCTTTTACCTAAGCACAGCTGAGAAAGTATCATAATAATTTTATCTTTCATACATAAACAGCTCAGAAAGTGATCACTTCTTTCTTCAGAAACCAGCTGCCCACAGAAACTATCTGTCTGTCTGCAGGTTTTCTATGGACTTCTTCACCACAGCATTTCAGCATTTCCCTGTGTAAATGAAGGATGCCTGAGGCAAGAAAAATATGAGCATTATCACAAACAGTAACAAAAATATGTTTTTCAACCAAATAAATTAAACCTGTATAAATACACCTGCACAAAAACACCTGCACTATTTTTATTTTAAGAATTCAAAGAGATGGCAATTTTGCGTGGTGGTTTTGCTAAGCCTAGTGATAAGCAGATTTACACAACAGAAAAAAGGGCAGGTTCTCTTGAGTCTTACACTCAAAGGATAAAGATGCCAAAATAAGTCCTGCCAGAAGCAGCCACAAACTACCACAGGAGTGGAAGAGACATTCAGCAGTTGCTACCAAGGCTCTGTTTTGGCTAAAGAGTTTAGGCACAAGAAGGTAATTTTTGAAGGAAATATCAGTCTTGGAAGCAATCAATATCAAGATAGCCATGAAAATAAAATTACCTTTGATTGTACTCATTTGCAAATGCCGGTAAAGAGAATTCTATTTTCAGGAAGGGAGGTGATGAAAGAAGGGCATATGAACTCTTTCATGTTAACAGAGATTGAAATGAACACGTGCATGAGAAAGGCAAAGAACAAAGGGCACTCAACTAAATTAAAAGGTAGAATATGCAAAAACACTTTACCTGTTTTCATACCATGTGCATTCAAAATGTGGGATCCAAGCTTACAGGTCTTCCTTGAGACATAAAACTCAAAGGCCCAACTAGACTGGACATTCATATGAGTAACAATAGTAATTGGAATTATGTAATATTGAAGCATAGAAAAAATTGGAAAGGTTATTAAATACCTTATGTTGGGGATGAAGATTATAACTTTTTTAAGAGTCATGAAGTTCTTTCTGTCTTCATTTGTGTGGCATGGGTTGAGAGTGCAGTTTATTTCATGTGGGCTTACTGCAAGGGGTTTCCATTGCTTCCTTGAGTATAAAGGATTTTGGGCTGACCACTGCCTCTATGCAAATATTTTTTAGTTCACTAACACTTCTGAAGCCATAACAGAAGTTATATTTTTTTCACACCATCTGCCAATTCAAATTTATTCTGGTACCAAGCAGTTTTGGCTAATAACATTTAAGAACATTTCACAGTGAGAAATCATTGCAATTCAACAGGAAGAAAACAGTTTGAAAATACCACCTAAAAATGTTATAAAAAACTCACATTTTGTTAGTTATCCTCTGCAGGCTAGAGGAATGAAGGGAAAACCGGGAACATGGGGGTCTTTTTCTGTGTTTGTTACTAGCTGGAGAAAAGACATAGCAAAACTTAGCATCTGGTCCTAGATGTGAACATTTGCATCTCAGCCCATCTCTAAGAAGAGCTACATGAATATAAAAAGTCCATTCTTCTAAGTCCATCTTATAAGAGCTATGTGAATATAAAATTATGAAAAAAACCCATGCAACTCAGGGTCTTCGCCCTGTGCCTGTACCAGGGGCAAAAAGCAAGTCATCTGCTGACCAGCAAATTGAGTAATCCATTATCCAGTCCCCTACTAGCATTTATCTGCTGAAGAACTCATTTTTGTGTGCCATGTATGACTTCTCCAGACTGACTCGGAGATACTTTTAGATGGCATTTACTGGATGCCAAAACTCAATATCAGCTGAGGGTGAGAAATGAAGGGGAAAAAAACTACATTCGAATTGTAGTAGTTGTGAATTCCACTATAAATAAACAAAAATTTATTGTTTCCTTTAATGAGATGTTACTGTATACATGTATTTGTACATGTCTATAAACATAGGCCCACATTTGTATAATAATCTTCCTTTCAAAAAAACCAAAAAAAAAACCCAAAAAAACCCCACTATTTCCTGTTAGATTCTAAACAAAAATTACTTCAAACTGGTTAACTGCTACCTGCCAGACAGGCGAAGGCTGCTTTTCACTGCTGTTCCTTGAGTAAAATGTGAACAATATCAATTCTTGGGTTATAAACAGGTCTCTTTGCATTTCCACAGGTCAGCTCTGTTGCTACCTCTACAGAGTGTATGCAGCAGGTAAGTGTGTTGCCACCAGCAGTGGACAGGACTTTTTTCCTCTGTCTTATTGAGCCAGTAGATTCGTTGACTGCTTCATGTAGTAGCTAAGCACATCCCTGATGCAGCTGCAGCCCCTCAGCAGAGCTTCAGTGCCAATGAGGGAGCCAAGTTATGAGCAGAAGGAATCTGAATAGACATGGTATGTTCCAGGCTAACAAAGACTGATGCCAACAGGCCATTTAGCCACTCGTTTTCGTTGTATGTCCTTCAAGCTAAGCAGGAATCGTTTTGCATGAGATCAGGAACATCTGAGGCATCTGGTGAATAATAATAATAACAACTTAGTAAATTCAGAAAACTTGGAAGTTCAGGTTGTTTTTTCCCTCAGGTTTATTTTTTTACTTAAAAAGTAGATACGCAGGATTGGTCTTAGGTTTAGTCTTTGTATTATTTAAGAGAATATACTTCTAATGATTATTCCTATGTAATTATTATAATTCTCAGAACATAAAATACCTTGGCCCAACCCAGTAATAAAATTAAATTTAAAATTTGTCACCAGAATACAGCCTTAGAAATAAACAACAGGGTTAAAAATTTACTATACACTTCACAGCAATGAACACTAATGGTTTTAGAGATTTAACTATTAATTTTGGACACCTTAAAAACACAGAAGCACCATCTTTTAACTGAGAACAAACATGGCAGCTAACATTACCTTTTTGGAGCTGCACCTGAAAATCTATCATGTTTTCACTTTCAAGTTTCAAAGAAATTTTTTTAAATGACTGGTCTTGTGGCAGAGACCACAGCCTTGGAAACAGCTGGAGCTCCTCAAGGTATGAAAGTCCTAGCTGTTCATGACCCCATATAGCCAGAGGGGTCACCCCACAGCAGATCCAAGAGAAGGTGTGAGGTGAATGTCACCCTCAGTCAAAAGAATCAGCTGAGTTCCCCATCGGAGTTCATGTTGAACTGACCAAATGCTCACCAAAGCAAAGACTGCTTAAGAACAGGGTACAAATGCACAAGGCAGCAGCCACCTCCAACCACACCAGTTGCAGACCCAAGGGGAAATTGCACTGTGACCTACCTCACTTACACATTTCTGAAGAAGATACACTAATGGTTTCTAGAAAATAGGTTAAGGTACTTTTTATATCATCACTTCCCCCATTTCAAAACTGGCCCTAAGGCATGCATTACAGGTAATTATGGATATGTGATGTTTTTACTCTTTTACAAAAAGCGTTTCTGTGACCAAACTTCTGTTTCATTATTTGGAAGAGGTATTTGGCTGCTGTGGTAAGATTACAGCTAATTTTTGCATGGTGAGGACAGTAAAACAGTGATACAGAAGAGGTTTATGATGGAATTAATGTGGTGGAAAGTCATGATGCACTGTGGAAGCTGCTTCTTTTGCAGCCTTGTACAGATGCCAGTGTATAAATTCAGCTACTAACATCATCCAATTGTAAATATGGCACACAGGTTTTTTTCTACTTGTTTATTTATTTTGTTTACATAAAATACGTGTCATTAAGGCCACAATTATTCTTGGTGATATCAGTAAAAGCACTGGTGTATCATTGCTTGTGAATCTGTCTGTCTTTTATTGACTGGCTATCAAACATATTGAGCCAATTTGAGGGCCAGCTCCTATGTCTCTATCTCTCCTCACAGATCAGGAGGCTGGTACGTACCTCTAGATGGACTGACTATCTCTCCCAGTACCAAAACTGAGTGCAAGGAACCCTGACCCAAGCAGGTTCTTTAGCAAGATGTGGACATCATGATTCCCAGATAACACATTTATTGGCAGCTATTTCTGCAAGGCTTAACCTGAAAGACAGCAGAGCAAGGTTTCTAAGTACAAGAGAGGAAGAGAAAAATCAAACTAAACCAACATTAGAGATGGTGATTTTCAAGCATTTGAAGACCCTTTGTGAAATCTTCATGCCTCAAACCCAAGGGATCTGTGATTAAGTGTTGGGACTTGCAGCCACTCCTGTTTAACCTGACTCTTAGATGCACAGGTTGACTTGGAGTTATCTCTAGTAGCAGCTAAAAGGTAAAACCACCCATCTGATTGCACAATGGAGCTGATGGAGGCTCTTTTCTCATGGATCTGTCACAACTTCCTTGCACAGCTGGTGAATGAACCAATAAGGGAAGGTGCCCTTCCGGACTTGCTGTTTGTGAATAGAGAAGGCCTTGTGGGGGATGTGGCAGCAGGAGGACACCTGGGATTAAGTGATCATGACATGATAGGGTTTTCTGTTCTAGGCGAAGTGAAGAGGGTGGTTAGCAGGACAGTAACATTAAATTTCCAGAGGG
>WAAB01013371.1:339243-364332 GCA_013389865.1 Piaya cayana | reverse complement strand
AGGATAATTGGGCATTGGAATTGGCTGCCCAGGGAGGTGGTTGATTCACCTTCCCTGGAAGTGTTTAAGGTACGGGTAGACGAGGTCCTGAGGGACATGGTTTAGTGTTTGATAGGAATGGTTGGACTTGATGATCTGATGGGTCTCTTCCAACCTTGTGATTCTATGATTATATGATTCTATGATTCTTTGTCTGGGAGTGCTGCAAAGAGCAGCTGAATAGTTGACCTATTCTCCGCAGAAACAGCCATTTCTGAGGGAACATCCAACAACTGTGCTTGTTATACCAGTACTTCTGCAACAAGTGGCATGCACAGCAGTTGTGAATGGCTGTTTCTTACCCATCATCCTTAAACATGTGTTTTTCTTTAAAAATTGAAATATGGAAGCATTGATTTAAAACTTTATGCATATTTATTTTATACAGCTTTTGGTGGAGGCTTAAGAATTTTAAGTCATGCTCTAATTTGTTTGGCTATGTCTGAACTCTGGGATCAACAAAAATGGAATTCAAGTCCTCTGGTATTTAAAGGGTATGTCATCTGCAAATGAAGGAAGAAAGAGATAAAGAAATAATATCTTAAATTTTTTTTAAAAACCCTTATCTTTTCCTTGCTCTACCTGATTCATCATCTTGGAGTACTATGCTTAATAATGAGACTATTTTATTTAGACAGGAGTATTATTCTTTTTTAGCAAAAACTCAATGACTTTTATATTTTTATTACACAGACTTCAGCTGCCCATTTTAAACATCTCTACAGAGAGCAGATATCTGTTATAATTCACCATAACACCAGGTAATTCCTGTTCAGAATATATGATTTATAGCTAAGAGATCTGAGAGCTTTCTGGACTAGGAAGAAGTCAAACTAAACTCAGCAGATGTTGTGCAAATTGTTAACTTGTGGGAATATATGTGTCCCAGAGCTCATTTTCTCCTCTACTTTGCCCTTTTTAGCTATCATTTTTTCTGTTGTGACACATCCTCTTTCTTATTGTAAGCTTCTTAAGGCAGGGATCAAGTCTTCCTGGAAGTTAAGACAGTGCCTGAACCATCAACACCTAGACTCCCATTGAGCATATCCAGTGCTATTAAAATCATGGAGCTGTAATACACCACCACCACCCCTCGTCACCAAGCAAGTAGTGTATGTTAATACAGGCTTTAAAAAAGCTTTAAAAACTTGTGTTATTGAGGCAAGAAATAGGTCACAGGAAAATGCCACAAGCTGTCCAGGAGGCTAGTGACAGAGTTGGGCTTATGCTACATTGTCTCTCTGATGAGCCTTGTTTGCTTTCTGTAAGATAAAGGCAGTGATTCATGCTGAAGATACTGAGAGTGCAAGAATTACTCCCTAGCAAGTCCACAGGCACTAAGGAGATTTGTTTCAGTGGCTGCCACCTGTGACTGCTTTTGCTAGAGGTACAGGACAAGGGCATGTTCTCCACTCCCACAAGTATCTCTGACTCATCACAGGCACCAAAACACACTGAGTAACATCGAAAAAAATTCCAAAGCCTGCATTTACGTATATTGCACTCACTGAACTGTGCCCACTTATTTGTGCATTGATCAAAGTCTTTTTCTCCCCACAGTAGCATGAGTGCAAAGGGACCACAGAGCACAGAAGGGCAGATCAGGTTCAAGTCCAGCAAAGCAGTGCTCCAGCAGATGCATTGAATGAAAAGGAAAACTCTTGGAAATACTGGGCTAATTTGCCAGAACCTTATTGTAGTAGGTTACCAAGGACCTGTTAAAATATCAGTCTGTCCTGTCTCAGTACTTTGGAACAATACAACTGCAGTACTTTTTTAAGAATTTGTACCATCTATGCACGTATATAGAGGTTTTTTGGTCCTATTCTGATGCTTTCAATCAGATTCATAATAGCCTGTTTCCAAACCAAACAAAAACATGAAATGTTTTAATGAATCTTAAAAGAACTTCTGCAAAATTACGCAGAGAAAAAATTGAAATAGTCAGGTTTTACTCCTATTTGGAATGAAATAAACTCTGTGGGCCATTCCTGAAAAAACACCCCTACTCAGACATATTACTTAGTGCAGAGTACATCACTCCAGTTACACAGGAGTCACTTTGCACAAGATATCAGGTCACAGTTTGGCTTTCTGCATCTTTCAGCCATCAGCAGAATTACAGCCACGCTTCCACACAACACCAGACAGCTGTTCAGAAGGGGAAAAAAATATCGGGGCTTAACTGATATACAGAAGTAATAAAATTGATGGACTATCAGAGGCCAGTCATAATTGCTTTGGATTAACACCTCTCCTTTGTCTCTGATCATCATTAGTGACTGCATTTGGTCCTATCGCCAGTGCAGATTCTCACTGTAGGGTGGCACTTCCAGCAAGATGACAGGTTTCCCTCTTCCATACTGCTGTAAAACTGGCATACAAGGAGTCTTGGGGCTTTCAAATTGAGCAGAAACAAAGCTTGCATGCTTCGATTGGATCATAACAGCCAGACAGTGATTTTTTTTTTAATATGTTATTTTTTGAGCCTGGCAAATCAGCTTACATGTAATAGAGAATAACATCATCAGGAAATCATTCAATTTTGGCTACTGTAGGATGTGGAAATACCATGGTGTTGAAGGCTGCATAGTGAAAATGATCGTCAGAATTATTTTAAACAGATTAAGCTTTTGTTGATCTCTCATTCTCTGTGAATTGAACAAAGCTTTAGTAACTGTCTAGAAGAGCAAAAGACTTCAAAATCCTCCAGATTTTCCTTGAGTAACTTAAAATCTGAGCTGGAAAATAAGGATGTTACAGAAAGACACATCTTGGTATAAGCAGAAAAGACTTGAATGGGTTAAGCCATATCTGGCTGAGTCCCAACAGACATAAAAATCACCTGTGCCTGCTCTGAAATAAATCAGTGTCCTTTTCTGCTGCTGCCGTTGTCTGGAAATAATGCAAATGCAATGGGCTTGCAGTGACATTGTGCTGCATTCGAAGGATACACATAATAAATTGTCCCCTAATACTGTTAAAGAGACATTTTCGTCTTACTCAGTAGCTTTTGAGGTTGAACTATGCTACTTACTGGTTGAGAACTGTGATATGGTGTCATGCCATTCCACTCTGTTATTCATTTAGCCTCTTGTTGCTTGCATGCACATGAGGTTCTTGAGACTTAAAATGCATTTTGCCGCTTATGCTCAATGATACTGTGTTTGCTGGCATTCAGGAAAAAAGCAGAGTTGTCTTTCAATTTTGTTACTGTTGTTTTAATCATTTCTCTTCAACAGCAGCTGGAACAGATTGTAGATTCATATGATCTGGTTCTACTGCATTCATCACTGGGAAAAATGCATGGCTGTGTTAAAGGAGGACAGAAAGAATTTGTCTGCCCAGCGGGAAGCTATTGCTGTTCCATAATTGTTTGCTAAGAGGAAGCTGGAATAAAAATTGAACTAAATGGGTATCTGTGTCAATCCAATCCATCAAAGTGAGTTTAACTGACTGGGGAGTCACAGTTTAGGTGCTGGATGTGAAAACTGGCAAAACCTAAGGTGAAACTACTTACATTAAGTAATTGTGAATCTGACTAATTATGACTGATTTCATCATTTTCCACACGCAAATAAAAATATCAGGCATTTCCTGATATCCAGGGAATAAAGTCAAGTGAGTACAACCATGTAAGGATAGTGATAAGTAAGATTTTAAACAGGACACCCTTCTATTTGGTCAGTTGATGGTTGGTTGGTTGGTTTTTTGTAGTTTGAATCAGCTCAGAGATTGGACCCTGCTAGAAAATTATACAGTAAAAAAGAAAAAAAAAGCAAACACCACAACAACAACAAAAAAGAAAAACAAAAAAAATCCCACAAAAAAAAACAAACTGAAAAAATTAAATCAAATTACTCTCTTACTGTCCTCTGGGCTTCCTGCCTATTCTCTTCATGCTTTTGCCAGGGCTGAGAACAAGTTCTTGTGCACAGCAAATCCCTTCATATTGAAATCTGCTCTTAGCTCTCAATATATAGGATATTTAAAATGAATAAAAAGTATGGCTTGGCACCTTCCTGCCTCAATTTCGAGTGTGACCACAACAGAGAAAAAAGAGACAATAAAAACCACTGAACCAGAGCAGCAGCAGAAGAGATTTGGCTTCAGGCACCAGTGCTGTAAACCTTGTAAGCAACATGGTTAAAGCCATTAGTCTTCTTCTGTACAGAAGTGTTTCACAGTATAGGGAGTGATATCTGAGTAAGACCTAATGCACCAACGTTCCTCAGATACAGCTACATTTTGAGTTGAGATTCCTAGATTACAAAGCTAGAGAAAAGCCACAGCAATCACTTACCCTGACCATTTTTACACCACAAACCATAAGTCTTGCTTGGCAAATTCCTGCCTCAAGCCCCTCATCTAGGACTGAATGGTAGTTTTTCAATCCATGGCCATGGACCTTGGACAATTATTTCCACAGAAACTACAAAACCTGTAATTAGAAAAGGATTGAAATACTCTGCTGCATCATCCACCTTGGAAATCCTCAGAGGGTCCTCAGAGGGTTGCATATAAAAGGCAGCCCAAGACCACTTATAACAGTACAAATGTTTTAGAACTTCTGTCAATATTGACCTGAATTTTTGCACTTTTACATCAAAGAGTCACTTAATGTTACCTTGTTTGTAACTTCCATATTTCTAGTCCAATTATACCATGCTTCAACTGCCACCCATTCAGTCCACTATACCTTTGTCTGCCAAACTGAAGAACCTTCTTACAATCATGCTTCTGCTCTCCAAGTAGGTACGTACAAACCAGCAAAATTGCTCTTCATATCCTCAACAGGTTAATCAGTCTGTGTTCCTTGAATCTTTCACAATAAGACATGTTTCATGGTCCTCCAAAGCTTCTCAGTGTCCTCCCCTGAACACTTGCTAATATCTCAGTCATTCCTGAAATACAGAGCTGGACAAATTGTTGGTATGAATGATGCACCATTGAAATACGATGCTTTCAACTTCACTCTGAAACACTGATATTTATATTTCCAAGTCTCTATTAGCATTTCAGCTAAAGTATCTGTAGCTTATGTTCAGCTGAAGATCTTATATGACTCACAAATCTTTCCTAGACCTACAGTTTCCCAGGACAGAATCTTCATGCTAGACATTACCTGCATTCTTTGTTCTTCATTGTATGACATTGTATGGAGTTGTTCAGACTTACTGGAAGTTATACTCTTCGCTACCATCCCTATGGCATAGCCATTTCCATTAAGAACCTATTGTGTATTGAAGGTATTGCTACAGAAAGGTTAAAGCTTCACATGTGCAACCTCTCCAGATACTTCCAGCACCACTTACTTAATGTTTTTCTCAGCATTGCAAGCATTTCATACATCCCTGTTTTTTCTGGAAAAAATACTTATGCGCTGTTTATAAAAAGTAGACCACAGGTACTGATATACTATATGTAGGTCTGATGTAATTGTACAGGAAGGATCTCCCATTTATTAAATGTGTATTTGCCTTCACAACTCCAATCAAACTTAATTTCAGCAATAAAATCTGGTAAAGTATTGTGAGGTCATCATTATACTTGATTACCTGGAAGTGGGGAGGGAGGGAATCAAGGAAATCTTTTTGCTAATATTTATCAAGGATATTAACATTTATGAAATGATCAGACTTTGGAAATTCTCTTAGTTCCCTCACAGTTTTACCTGTATGCCCCTGAGATGCAAGACATGAAAGACAGAAATCCTAACTATGCTCCACATTTTTTTTTCCCTTGAGTTAAACGAATAATAGCTGCCTTCCATTTCCCAAGATTCACAAAGATTTAGCCTGTGGGTCAGGGCAGGATCTTTTAATAACATTTCATTTTCATTTTGAGAGTACTGAGACATGACATGGGCCACACACTTCACAGGCTTCAGAAAACACCTTGGTTATGTACTGCATTTCTGCAATGTTTGATGATGTTGGCTTGCTTGTAATCTGGTCACTGGCTACTAAGAATAAGAACCTTTCTTAAGCCACAGCTTTCTACGAGACTGTGTATCTTCACACAGGACAGGAGCAGTATTAGTGATGTCACATACAGAAAATAATTATGTCCAGAAGAGTATTTTCCTGATCATTTTGAAATACAGTCTCCAGATATTTTGACCACAAGGCCATGACAAATATTTTTGTGTAATGTTCTGCTGTTTTGGATATTTTTTTGTTCTTTGAAAAAGACAGAAGAGTTTTTATTCTTTATACCTCTCTGTACTATGCAAAATACTGGGAAGATAAAAATTCCCACAGTGAATTCACTTTCTGAGTCACATAAACATTTCTGAACGTGCTCTACCATGGGGATGTTTTAAAAAGATGGTTGAAAAGAGTAGATTAAACCAGGAGCTGAATCTTCAATAATTTCAGCAACTCTCAACACAGGTCCCTGAAATAAAAAAAAAAAGCTTTTTTAACATTAAAACTATCTCCTATCAGCATGAGCACTGAGAACTATGTATCCAAAATTACCATGAGTACATAGGAACCTCAAATTGAGCTAATGAAATGAACACATATTCTTCTCAGTCTAGAAGGCGTTCTCATTGAGAACCCTTCTAAACAGTCAGTGTTTGATCCTACATCTGGATACATCCAGGCAGATCCCGCTGTTAACAGGGATCCCTATGGTGAAACTGTGGCTTCATCTGGGCAGGAGTGCCTGTCCACCTAAAGCCTTTTCCATGACTGAGACCTCCATGAGTTTGAAGCCTGTCATGTGAATTACATGACTGCATTTCACAGAGATGTTCCATATATGACCTCTAAAGAGTAAACTCAGGTTTAATAACTTCAGCAAGTGAGGAACAAAGCATTAAGAGTCATTCAACAGGTGACGCTTGTGACCATCATCTGTTTCTCTAGCCTTGGACCCATAAATGACAGGGAACCTTTCACCTGTGTGTCACATACAGCCCAAAACATCACTTCACAGTATTTGCAGGCACCTTAATTCTTTCTGCATTTTTGTATGGTAGTACTACAATGCAGACGAAAGTCAGTCATTTTCAAATGCTGCTTTAGTCCTCTGCTAAAAGAAATGTGGAATCATACAATGGTGTGCATTGGAATGAATCTTAAAGATTATCTCTGCTAATGTCCTACTTTGTGATAGACCTCTAATATTTTGGGTTAATTAGTAACATTTTCTATATGGAATCATCATGTGAAATGCAATCGTCAAATAATTATGCCAAGTAATAATTTTGCCAATTCGATAAATCATAGAATCATAGAATTATTTAGATTGGAAAAGACCTCTGAGATCATTGAGTCCAACCGTTAACCTTACATTGCCAAGTCCACCACTAAACCATGTCCCTAAGCACCACATCTTACATGTCTTTCAAATACCTCGAGGGATGATGTTTCAAACAGCTTTCTGGGCAGCCTATTCCAATTCTTCACAATCCTTTCAGTGAAGACATTTTTCTAATATCTAATCTAAACCTCTGCTGGCACAATTTGAGGCCCATTTCTTCTTGTCTATAGCTTAATACTTTGGAGAAGAGACCAACACCAACCTCACTGCAACCTTATCTTAGGTAGTTATAGAGAGCAACAAGGTATTCTTGCAGCATCCTTTTCTCCAGGCTAAGAAATCTCAGTTTTCTTATCTGCTCCTCATAGGGCTTGTGCTCTAGACCCATCACAAACTTTTTTTGCCCTTCTTTGGACAACATAGATCCTATTGTACTTCGTTATTTTTAAACATGAAAACTTACAGTGTAATTACCAGCTACATTTCTGTTTTTACACCTTTCTGGCAAAAACCAACAAGGCAGCAGTATATATACCACAGCCACATACGTACAGACATCTACATTCCAACAGTTCCATATCCTTCTTATGTTTAGTATTCCAGAACTGGACACAACACTCCAGGTAAGGTCTCACAAGAGCAGAGTAGAGGCGCAGAATCACCTCCCTCAACCTGCTGGCTATGCTTCTTTTGATACAGCTCAGAATATGGTTGGCCTTCTGGGCTGCAAGGACACATTGCTGGCTCATGTTGAGCTTCTCATCAATGAGCACCCCCAAGTCCTTCTCTTAATCGCATCATCCCACATCCTGTGTTGAAACACCTCATGAGTTTCTCAGAGACCCACTTCTCAAGCTTGTCAAGGTCATCTGGACGATATCCCATCTTTCTGGTGTGACAACTGCACCACTCAGCTTGGTGTCATCAGCAAGCTTGCTGAGGGTGCACTCAGTTTCACTGTCTGTATCATTGATGAAGATATTAAACAGCACTGGTCCTAGTCCGGACCCCTGAGGGACACTACTTGCCAAAGATCTTCATCTGGACATCGAGTCATTAACCACTACTCTGAATGTGACCATCCATCCCATTCCTCATCCACCAAACAGTCCACCCACCAAACCCGTAGCTCTCCAATTTAGAGAGAAGGATGTTGTTAGGGACCATGTCAAAGCCTTTACAGAAATCCAGATAAATTACATACAGGGGTTTTCCTGTGTCCAGTGATGTGGTTACTTCATCATAGAAAGCCACTAGGTTGGTCAGATAAGACTTGCCCTTGGTGAAACCATACTGGTTGCCTCTAATCACCCCTTTCACCCTCCATGTGCTTTAACATAGCTTCTAGGAGGATCTGTTCCATTTCGTCTGGGTTTTAACACTGGCCTAACTTCATTATTTCTGAAATCAATGGCAGCCTCATGGACAGTTTTAAAATGTTCCTGATTGCTGTCGACACTGGGAGCCTTCAGGAAAACATTCAAGGGATAACCCTACAGCCTTTTACAGGCAGATAAGCTTATTCTGCCAATGTACAAGCTGACTCTTAGTTGTATTAATTCAGTGCAGATTCAGCATATGCAGACTCTCAGACGACTTAGCTCAATTTCAGAAATATGATGACTAGAACTACAAGGTTTCCAGTTTGCAAACAGTACAGTCAGAGCAAGTTTACACTCGTCTGGAAATACTACAGGGACTACTTCAAGAGCGAAAGCAGTTACACCTGAAAATCTATGTAGCTGCACCTGCAAACCTTGAATAATTTTATTCTTTCTCCCCCAAAACATACCTATAGTGGCAGAAATGCAAATCTGATTTTTCACAGTAAAGGTACTGATGAGCTTACAAGCAATACCAGAAGACCTCTTGAACCACCTCTTAGTCCTAGAAAATGCATATGTTTGATCATGCACCATGAGTGTTCCCAGGAACTCTAATAGCAATTTCAGTGTGTTTGTGGAATATCTGTGCTTCAGAACTGAGGGAAAGTGTCGCAATGCCACATACAGCCATTTCTTGCCTTTGTTGTTGTTGTTGTTTTTGTTGTTGCTGCCTCCAATAATCTTTATGGAAGATAATAAAATATTTTTGTCACAAATGAACAACAAAACATCAAGTCAACAATTTTACTAAGTAGGACAATAAGAAAAGAACAAAACTTAATGACCAAGAACACATAAGGCTAAATTTCACCAAAACCTAATTCATTTTCTGATGTAAAAATAAATCACATTTGTATTAAATATTTAGAACTAGGTAGGCCTAAGTGGGATTAGAGGAGAAAAGGAATTAGTAGACTTTTTTTTTAAATAGTGTGAAATCTAACTAATTTTAACAAGTTCTCTGTCCCAATTGGGCTCAGTTTCTTTCATCAACAACACAGTCTGAACCAAATACCTGCATGTGAGCCCTTGGTTAAGGTCAAATACCTATATTACACTGCCCTTCAAGCAATATTGAATCAGTAAAGTATCTTTTCAGCTACAGTTATATTAGATATAGCTATTGACTTCCTTCTTTTTTATTGCACTATAAAACATGCTGTAGTGAAAATAAAGGTTTACTTTGCAACAGAGAATTCACAGGCATCTATTACTGCTGACTCTTCAAATCCTTGGACATGTGTCTTGCTGCCTGCGTTGATTGAGATATTCTGAAAACCAATTAACTGTCCTTCAACCAGCCCCTGACTCGTGTAATTAGTGCAGTGTGTTTCATGTATCTTTGTAGAGTAGGTGCTGAAATATTTGTCTGTGTCCCTTTGTGTGCAACCAAACTGTTAATAAAAGGGTAGGTTTCTTTCCTGTTTTCAGAAAACAAGCAGAAAGCTGCCATCCTCACAGAGGCTTCAGGAGTTGGCTGCCTCCTTTTGATTTTAAAGATAATAATGTCTCATCTTGATTCATCCTGCTCTAACAACTGGAGATCCAAGTGTTCTTTTGCCAAATACTGAGGTAGCTTTGAGACTGATGCAGCATCAGGAACAAGCAATTATATTCACTTTTATAAGCCTCAGGTAGAAGGTTTGATAGAAGAAATGTTCTATGATCCTCAAGCAAATAAACAGTGGACAAAAACCGGTTTGGATTTTAAACTTCCACCATGTTCCTAAAGTACTCTACAAAAGAAATCAACTAAGACCATTTCAGAGTGATATTTTTCAGACACCTGAAAGATGCCTGGACTGCAGAAAGATTTATTTTACGCTCACTCAGTCAACTTATCTCTGGTTTTGACATCCTAACACTGCGATACAAACTCCTCTGTGGAAATATCTGGTCAAATTAAAAATAATCCAAATTAATAAAACCTATCACTACTACCAAGGGTAAATAAAAGGAAGAAAGATGTTCCATAGTATTTAGACTCTGAAAATGTTCAAACAGAGGCAGGTCAGACAAGGTTATATTTTCTCCATGGGTATTTTGTTTGCCTGGCTGCTGCAGATCCAAACAGCATCTCAGATTGCTGTGAAAATAAGATTTATAGTATTTGTGTACATGGATCAAAAATGGCTTTTATTTTCTCCCTATCATGGAAGAACCTAAAGGCCTGATGACCAAGATGTATCACAAAAGCACATATTGATAATTCCTATCAGGGAAGGAAGAATCAGGTTTGCTTCTCTGCTAAGTAATTTCTTGTGAGGTCTATATGGAAAATACAGACTGCCCGAGTGTTCTTGTTGTCCCCTAGAATCACTGAAATGCCAGTGAACTGAAATGAACATTTATGCAGGGATTCAAGCTTAATTACAAGACACGCCCTAATAATAAGACACCCCCTAATAACAGCCAAGGGAACAACATAGGAAGTGGGAAACCTGAAACATGCTCCTAGTGTTTCCCTAGGGCAGAAGAGCAGAAGGCAATGTAACTATCCTAGATCAAAAGATTCACCAAGAGGTGGGCCTGTCTGGTCTCCAACAAAGTCAGGGTAAGAATTGGTCAAGAGAATACTGGTGTAAAGGTGTTCAAGTTGGATGGGGGAATAAATCTTTGCACACTTCTAATGTTTTGTTGAAGAGTTCTCCTGTATTTGGAAGCAAGAAAAGTGGTGAAGAACTAGGATATGTTCTCATCCTGTGTAGTAAATCTAGCAATTATGGAGCAGCACTGAATTGAGGTCTATGAAAACTACTGTCTTGTGCCTACAGGATGGATGCAAAAGGCTTAGGAGCAATACAGGCTCCTGCGTAACCTCTCTAGGGGCAGCAGACCTCACACCCTGTTAGTGTTTATGAAGACAGTAATTAAAAACAACCAAAAGCAGAACCAAGCTGCAGTATTGCACAAAGATTCCAGGCAAACAATCCCCAAGAGTCTGCAGTCTAAATAGCTAACACAGATGCTGGAGCAAGTGTAAGACGCACAAGAAGAGCAAATGGCTGCTATTAGTTCCGCAGTAATTTCCCAAGCTTATTTTATTTTTATCCTTTTGTTCAAGGATGGGAGGATGATCAAAGAAATAATTTAAAAGAAAGCAAAGAGGTTGAGATAGAGAGACAAAAGCTTGGAAGAAAGTTCATGCTGGAACAACTAACCCAGTTTGTAGCCATCTCTTCACAATATGGCCAAGTTACTCAGGAATCGCAGCAAGTGCTGCTCCAGTTCACAATAATCTCAAAAGCTGCAGTGACACAGGGAGGGAGAAGATAGGAGTTGGATGTTTGAACTAAAAGCTAAAGGTAAGCATGGGTCCAAATTTCAGCCTTTCCACAGAACTTGTGAGTGAATCAGGCAAGTTAACCTATTTCTGTTTCTACCCTCTGGGTTGCCTCTTTGAAATCAAGTAGACATTTCTCCATATTTGTGTGTATGCAGACACAGACCAATTCTTCTGTGTTAATTTGCAGGGAACTATCAAAGTTAAACCAGGATGGTCTAATCCTTCAAATACTGTCACTCATGTACTGAATGGCTGGGACAAAACAGTATCCTGAACCTGATGGGAACTGGGTATAGGAGGTACTACTACTTAGTCCCATGTAATGTCTCCACTTTTACAGTGGACCACACTCATGGATGCAAACGCTTGCCTACTGGATTGTTCTCCTGAGAGTTAATGTTTGTGTGAGAGGGAAAACAACACTGTGAAAGGCTTCTGGTGACAGGACAATTGGGAACGGGTATATATGGAGATGGGCAGATTTAGACTAGACATTAGGAAGCATTTCTTTACCTTGGCAGTGGTGAGACATTGGAACAAGTTGCCCAGGAAAGTTGTGGATGCCCCTTCCCTGGAGGTGTTTAAGTCTAGTTTGAATGTGGCCTTGGGTAACCTGATCTGGTGGGATGTCCCTGTCCGTGTCAGGGCAGTTGGAGCTAGATTATCTTTACAGTCCCTTCCAACCCTAACTATTCTATGATACTGTGACTCTATGAAACAGCCTGAAACTAGGCTGCCATTTGTGTTTTGATAAAGCTTTAAGAACCTAATTGTATGGAGAAATTATAGCCTGATGAAACAGAAACAATGAGGAGAGAGCGAGAGAAATGCCAAAGGTGACATGTATTATGATCCTTCCACAACTAAGTTTGCCATCTGAGTCTGTCACAATTTGCCTCTGCATTTGCATGTTAATTGTTCTGTGAAAACCTTTGCATTGGAACAAGTCCAGAAGGAGCATGCATGAAACATGCATTCATACACAGATACTTGGCCGGATGTTTAATCTTCTCTTATGGGAAGAGCTTGCTGTAGGCAGTGTCTCTGAAGATGAAACTATCTCTTTCTCTACTCACCTCAAATGAGTCAAAAGGGCCCTCACAGCAAGAACTGCAGATGAGCACTCACCTGCTGAGGAAACTAAACAATGTATATCTATCAAAGATATCTAAACTGGTATTTAGGGGCCTCATTCAGGTATCAGCCTTTAAAAGTACATAATTACATATTTCCAGTTAAACCACAGCAATGCTAAAAGGTTCCAGTGCAGATCAGCAACCTCTCATGCCAATTGGTATTCTAAACAGGAGAGTCAGGTCTTGCTCCAAACAGTTTACAAGACAGGCAAAGGAAATAATCATCATCTTGTTTTTCTGGCATGAAACTGAGGCCCAAGGCCAAACAGAAGAGCTGACAATTGAAGCAAGATACTTCATTAAAAATAAATACCAGGTCAACAACTCAAATCAAGGCACTTTTCTTCACTGAACGCCAACTCACCGATTATCAACCTGGGCAACCCCTTGAAAACTCAAATTCATGCTAGGCTGAGGCCTGAACTTCTGTTCCTCATCCAAAGAAGTTGCTTTCAATGTAGCTTATGTAGGAGAGTATTCTCCCCAGATGTGGGAAGTGAAATCCCCAACTCCTTTCTCTCAGCATCTTCCAAAGAGCACATTCCCTTGCCTCTGTACCAAGCACCATCCTCTCCACAAGAATGGTGTTAGTTTATTGACACCAGGTATGTGAACCGCTATAATCAGGAGTTTTTGCAAGAAGAATTGTTTTGCGATGTAAACTTTGTTGCAGTGTTCAGTCCTGGGCTGTGTCACTCCAGAGACAGCCCCACATCCAAAGAGCATCCTGGAGACTGGTTTTGCCTCACAAGCCAGACAACTGTAGCAGTAAGTCAACCTGGACCCACTCTGCTCAATAGAAATTACATCTAGCCTGAGTATGGGAGGATCAAGACTGATGGAAGATAGCGATTTTTACTTCAGTGAAACGGTGTTGATTTGCAGTTGGCTTAATGGGTATGAATTTAGTTGCTGTAAAATACAAGGGGATGTTTTACTAAGTCTTAAAGACATAAGAAAATCTGACTTACAGCTTTGTAATTTTCACATTGCAAAAACAGTTTAAGGAGGATCCTTTAACAAAAAAAAAAAAAAAAAAAAAAAAAAAAAAAAAGAGGAGACTTTGGCCTTTAGGCATTCCTGTCCACTAAGAGTGCCTTTGATGTGGGCAAGCAGTAATTCCTGGGACTTTGCAAGTTTCATTCAGTAACCCAGATCTGTAAAATTATCTCAACCAACAAAAAAAAAATCTTAAAAAAATAATAACGTCATTTTAAAAATTAAGTCAAAGGGGAGTAGTTTTGCTTTTTAACTCAAATTCCTTACTGAACTGGGTGAGAAGTAATAAGACAAATGGTTAAACCTGCAAAACCAAATTGGAGACAACTTTCACAAAGAGCCGGGTGGGAAGGCCCAGCAGGGAGTTAGCTTCATTTGGCTCAGCACTTTTCAGAGTAGTTCATCTGATCATGCCCTCAGCAAAAGAAGTGGGAGGGTTGGGTTTTGGGTATTTTTTTTAAATGCCTGTGGGACCTGTTTGGGAGTTTGTATTCTTAACATGCTTAAAAAATGCTTGGATCTTTAAAATACCACCCAGCAGGACTGAAAATTTCAAAATCAAGTAACAGTGGACAGAGAATAGTATCACCCGCATAACAAGGCTATTACCTTCCTTTCAGAAGAGAATGTAAAAACAGGGCAGGGAGGCTGGAATTCATAGAAAAGTCACGTTTTATAACGTGAGGGTTGCATCATTAGACAGGGAGAGCTGCAGAAATTAAACACGCAGTATCAATTTACCTCTGCTCCTGTGTGTATCTCTAAATAAGGTATCTCTTTCCAGCTCTGTTAATTAGTGCTAATCAGTTACTTAGCAGAAAGACATCTATGTTTCTATTGCACATACCTCATCTCCTCAGCAGGAGGTAAAGGGTTAAATGGCATAGGACACAGTTTCCTTTTTTTATATGATAACCAAGAGCTGCAATATAATTGCCTGATTTGCTCTATTTATTAAGAATCCTTTTCCTTCTACTTCAAAAGGTTAATGCCACTCATATTTCCTTTTTTTTATTGTCTGGTTTCACATAATGCCATGGGACAAGACAAAATAAGCAGTTGCCTCAACAAACTATAATTCATCCCAGCAGAATGATGACCAGCTGTAATTCAATCTATTTTTAAATCCAACACATAATGAAAATCACTAAAAATAATACATTTCCCAGAGACAAGACAATAGGCTTAAAATGTGTAATAATTAGTGCTCTGGCCCAAGTGCTTCAGGCTCTAAAGTCTTT
Organism: Piaya cayana; assembly: GCA_013389865.1. Lineage (NCBI taxonomy): Eukaryota > Metazoa > Chordata > Aves > Cuculiformes > Coccyzidae > Piaya > Piaya cayana. The sequence goes on along the minus strand of WAAB01013371.1, from coordinate 348,974 downwards.
TATGATTGCAAGATCTGTTCTTAGGGATCAGGCAGTCCATTGGTACCCACTTAGCATTTTTATTATCAACACATGCTTCTTATACCATCTATGTTTAACCACAAACTAAAAGCACCATATACCCGCTTAGCAAAAAATCCATGCCTCTCAACTCACTCCACACCAGTTCAGGACACTCAGAGGTAACATAAATGAATTTGTTGTCTAAAAAGGGAAAGTCTGGCAAAAAATAGACAAGGAAACTGTCTTGGCATGGCTTGATACATAACTATATTTATGCAACCAAGAAAGCAGGCTGTAAATCAAAAAAACATCTAGAAAACATCCACCTTGGCCAGCTGCCTCCCCTCACCAGCGTGAAGTGGCACATAGCTATTGATCTCCAGTTCCTCTCTTTTACACTAGCATTCAGTGATCTTCAACAAAACCTTCTGTGGTGCTTAAGTTCACTGAATGTGTTAGGGTATAATAAATACATACACAAAAAAACCAAAAAAAAACTATGCTGAATGATCCCTGACAGCCTGCCAAAAAAACCTGCTACCACAGCAGTGCTTTTTCATAATCTGCATATGCTTTTTCCTTTAATTATTAGCTCACACAATGATCTCATACCTGCCAGATTTTTTAGTACCCACAGTTTTGCATCTTCAGAAATGGCTCTTTGGGGCTGAATGCATCATTTGGAATCAAACACGCTCTAAAATAAAGCAGACATTTTTCCTAAGGCATTTAAGTGAGTTTCAATGCTACTGCAATCAGCTGGGTCTGAAATTCATTCAGATCTTTGCTTTGATGGGCAAACAGGATGATTTCTTTTCCAACCTCTTAGCTTAATTGAGTTAGCATGAAAGGATTGAAAAACCCTGACACAGACTTAAAACTCAGCTAGTTAACATGCTTTGTCACTATAGTCTGGCTATTATTTATAGCCCAGTACTGTCAAGAGTCCCCAGCCCAAGCCCCAGCGTACTTGAAGCTGTATAAAAACAGAGGGGAAGGTCTCTGCTCCAGCCTAGAAAATCTTGATGAAGTATTTCAGTTGCATTGAAAAAAACCACTCTATTTGATATTTCAGGGTTACAGTTTGCCTGTCAGGATCTGAATGGAAGCTGGGAGTCCCCATGATATTTTATATTCCATGAACCTCTTTTCTTTGGCTGAGCAATGCACAGCACCAAACCAAGGCTAAGCACTTCCCTCTAACAACATCATCACTACTATAAAATGAACACAGGCATTTTCCACCTCCTTTCACTCAGACAGAACTCTCATTTCCTCATGTGATAGGTTTAAATGAATAAAGATCTTTGAGAATCCATATCATCAATCTGAATTCATTTGTTTAGGATAGGAATGAGAAGAGTAGCATGACCACTTAAAAGACAGTTGAATCTTTATGCATGCAAAATGCCCACTGAAGTGGAGCCTTGCCTGTGTAAAAGCTTTAACATTAAGTCCACTAGGAGAATAAAGTCAGTATAGAAAAATAAGAACAGGGCAGAAAACCCTGCAATTTCCTTTCAGTGCACCATGCCGACTTTTATTTTAACCCACTAGCTTATGCTTTCCACTACACAGTGGTTTAATTTGTTTTCAAACTTATATCTGGCATGGATACTACCATTGCTGGGATAACATGAGGGCACTTGACACAGGTTAGCTTTAGTCCTCACATCCTCCAGCCCTCCCTAGTGAGGAAGCAAAATACAACTACTGCTTCCTGAAAATACAACTAACTGCTATGCTCAGGCAAACAAATATGAGGCTCAAGAGCATAAAAGCTTTTAAATGCTGGAGTCCAAACTGTTAGCACAGTGAGAGTCAAATATCTTAATCTTTATGAAAATCAGGGCTTGCACTGTGCATCCAAGGTGTTTCTGCAGCAGGCCAGGACATTGAACCTGTCTCTGCTGAGCCCCAGCCAGCCCTCCAGCTATAAACCCAGCCACCTATTTTGACGGGCGCATTTGTACAGAGGTGTCTATGTAGCTTAAGAGTAATTTGTATCCAAGTTATTGCAAAACATCCCTGGAGCTTTATTTAAGTTAAATAAAATTTCTGCCTTATCTGAGCTTGACTACAGCTGTTGGGTTTTAATATCCAACCTGTAGACACCAGTTGAATTCACAACTGTTTCAAACATACTATCACCAAATACAGACATTAAGTCTGTGGTCATGTTCAGACTTCCTAACCACTACATTAAAACTTTGTCATGTCAGCCCTTAGAGGCTGTTGAGCAAGCCAGCAAGTCCAAAGACTAAGACTGAGATGAGTTCCCTTCTCAAAGCATGTTCTCTGTCGTATCGATGTGAGCTGGGAAACATGAGGAATAAGCTCATGCTAATCTCAGCTCTCCTACTCTTGACCTCTTCTCACCTGCATTCTGTCTCCCACCTGTCCTCAGAGTCATTTGTGGAAAAACAGACCACACTTGACTCCTAAAGAAGAGACCATAACTGGTCTAGGAAGTACAACATGAGTGTACCTGCTTCAGCTTTACTGTTACCACAGAGAGGACAGGCAGCTAAAGTGGATCTGGTTGGGTAAGGATTGCCTTCAGGGTGAACACAAGTAGGTCTACGTACCCACAATAAACTGTAAAAAGATCTGAGGGCCTTATTGAGCAGCGAGGGTAAATAGCAGCCAAGGAGGACAAAGCAAAGCGTTGAGAAGTTGATCATTAAAGGAGCAGAGATTGCCTTGAACACTCTGCAAAGCGGGGAAGAAATAACAGCTGTTACTGACATGAAGTGGATGAACAGATACTATTCAAGCAATTCTAGAGACTGTTAACCCAAAATTACATTGAAAATTTTGCCCTCTTCCCAAAATTTACCTACAGGCAGTTTGGCCAGAAATACAGCGTTTCTTGACCTATGTGTGCATGGGTATTTTCTTTCAAGAAATAAAAATAAAGGCTCATAGCAAATATTGCTTCTGTGATAAAGCCAAACTGAACTTGTACCAAGTAATGCAGTATCAAAGTCCTCTGCCTGAACTGGACCTTAGGGACCAAAGAGCTTTTATGGGTTATGACTTCTGGGCTGAAATTAAAAATAACAATATAAGAGTCTTTATTTTTCCAGATGTAAGCAGGGCTACTCAAGCACATAACGCGGCAGAGGCTAGTGAATCTCATGAACAAATCAATATGATTTCAGATTAAGTCCTTTATTAAGGGTTAACTTGCTGTTTATATAGGCCAAGCAGACCAAAACATCAGGTAAACATTGATTGGTCACTTCTGCCCTTGCAACTAGCCTTTTTTGGCTAAAAGGATTTTTGGGCATTGGGATCAGATTTACAGTCATTAAGACATACTTTGAGTTCTGTCTGCAGCAAACCTCAGCTTAACAAAAAAAATATTTTAAATCAGTGAATGTCAAGCCAATGATTTTTTTCTCTGCAGAGCTGTGTAAACAAGATGTATGAAATGATGAAGCAGAGTTTGGGTGCCTTGAGACTGAGTATCACTAACTGATGGGTTTTAACCTTTCAAGGTTTTATATTTTGTCCAGTGCAAAATAGATTCTTCTCAGTATTTTTCACTTTTGCATCAAAATTCAAAGTAAACCTTTTATTTTATTGAATACATTCACAGATGAACATAGATTATTCTGCTTTTTTGTTATTTGCCTTTTATGATATGCAGTCTTAACAAAATAATCCTCTCTATACTTGGATCGCAGACCTGGCTTTTCTCCTGTGAATAGAAAGAACTTGTTTGCAGTTTGGTTAAAGAGTTAATTGAGCTGAAGAATTAAAACCAAAGAAAAACGTGATGAAAAAGGAAAAAGAAGCAGTAAACAGAACTCCCACCTACTGAAATTGCATAATTAATATTTCAACAGAAACGAAAAACAGAGGTGATGCAATTTTTAGGAAATCCGTCCGGGAAGCTGGAAAACAAGACTAATTTCCTGTGTGACCTTGGCAAGTTATTTAGGGTCATGCTCAGGCCACTAGCCAGAAAGGCCTAAAATTAGGCATCGTGCATCGGATGATGTTCAGGCAGTTCATGCCACCTGTTGGGTACTGAAGACTCCTGAAATGACGGAAAGAAGCAATCACATCCCCTAGGTTAGGAAGCTGTAGCCACAGTGGGGACCAATAGGGCAGTGAAGTCACTTTGGGTATTGTGATTTCTCCTAATGACTCTATGCAGGAGCTGAGGTGAAGCAATGAGAAGGTGACACCTTCTTGCCTTCAACACAGACAAAACACCTTTTCCTATCTCACTTAGGCATTAAGAAGATTAAAGTTCGGGTGGTTTGGTGCCTGGGTGTCAGTGACAAAGGTCAGGTAAATACCCAGGAGGCATGGGCTGTAAGTTGAGGTAATATCTTTCATTAGACTGACCACTAGAGATAAGCACCTGTACAGACAGTAGGCCATGGGACCATAAAGATCCCAGAGCCTCCTGTACCCAGTTTGCTTTCCCTCTCAGGGATGGAATCGCAGGGCCCAGCAGATGGTGAGGAGCAACCAGCATTAGAACTCAAAACGTTTGCTAAGTTTGCCAACAAAAGGTAGGATTATCATCTTGCACAGATAAAATCCACACTTCTAGTTTTCCTCTTTGAAGTGTTTTTGCAGCAATAGGGAAAGTGTTAAGAGGAGAGGAGTCTGCTCCATTAGCTCCAACCTCTCTCCACAGATCTCACAGGGTGGTGCTGGATCAGACTGCTTGTTAGCTGGGTCATTTGTTTATTAATAGCTGCACATGCTTTAAATCCAGCTGCTTGTTAGCTGTGTGCAGTGGCAATAAAGAGTTCAGTTCTGCACTAAATCAATTCTATTACTCTGTTTAAATGGTATTTTTGGGGTTGTATAATCAGAGTGATTGTCTACATAATATTCAGATTCCTTCCAAGCCTTTCACCATGATCTCCAAATGATGTGTCAGAGAAGAAGTGCTCAGCCAGCTTTCTTTCCATGACCATTAAGGACCAGCAGCAAATCTGGGATAAAACACACCCACTGACTGTGGGGAACCATATAATTTTATCTTGTGTGCTATTTTTCCACAAAGGTTGCAATAACCAAGACCACCTTCCTAAAACTGTGATATTGGCTGGTGCGTCCAGTGGAAATATTATCAAAGGGGAAAGATGTAGGGGAGCCTTAATGATCCCTCCCTCTGATCCAACTGTGCTGGCTGGTACCAGCAAGTTCCATGTCACACAGTGCAGAGCAGCTGCCTTCCCCCATTCAAGTTCCTATTCCTGATCCTGATGTTGCTGAGCATCTGTCTGCACACATTTCTCTCCTCATGATTCTTCTGTGATAGCAGCTTTCTCTTAAGCTTTCATCTGAAACCTTATGCTTCTCTCAGGGTCAAGAAGATGTCGGCAGCATTCATGATTTTGTCTGGCTGGAAAGACTGAGATGCCCAACATCAATCAAACACCCACTGGTGCCAGACACTGTAACAGGAACCAAGTCCTTACGCTGATGAGGAGTCTGTCTGAATGCACAGGATAGGCAGAGGGATAAACACAACATAAAATCAGCACTCCCAGCTTTCACAGCAAGGTAACAGCTAAGCCAGCCGGTCTTCTCAGACTAATACCTGACCCCTGGATCAGACAATAGCAGCTCATAACATGACATGGGGAAGCTGCTTTGGATTCCCAATTAGCCCTGTAAGAATAACCTCCCAATCACCACAAAATACTCAGAAAAGGCATTTTTATGGAAGCATCCATTTACTTTAATTGAGCAAGGAGTTTAATTAGATTTTCCTCACACATCAGATAAATATAATTTTGCTCTGTCCTGTTCTGTATCTTGTGAATGATTCTTAGACACCCACAGCCAGAGTATTTTTAGTCATGTACTAAATGCCAAACTAAAAGTAAAACTAAAATTAAAATTATAAAGTCATTTTGCACTGGCTCCAAAGTCAACCAGATGGAATAATCTCAACATCCATGAATTTGACCATTTTTTCTCTTCAGTCAGTCAAAGAAGATGTCTTCATCTGCTTTGCTTGTAAGCGCAGAAGCAGTAGATCTTGGCTGTGCTGTACACCATGGCTCCTGAAGCCTGCAACATCTCCCATCATGAGCCACGGAGCAGTGCACTCTAAGTCCCTCAGGATATAATGCTGATCAGAAAGATGAAATCGTACATAGCAGAACAAATGCAAGAGGTGTAATTCACTTCAAGAGCAGCACTGGCTTTCCACACTTCCGCCCTTTATGCAACATCGAACCTTGGGGCAAAAAGAATTAGGAAGCAAGTAGAGCAATTTCTCAGAGATAAAACTACCAAAATCAAAAATTAGGGAAATATCCAGACCTATAGAGAAGCTAAGCTTTTTCCCTTCATTGAATCAGCCCCTTCGGGATCACATATAATGACAGGAAATCTCTGTTTGCATTTGCCAATTCATAGCCCCAAAAGGGAAAGGGACGGTGTCTGGTTTCAATGAGATGCACTCAGCAGTTCATAGCAATACCAGATCCTGTGCATGAGCAGTGAGGCTGTTAGGACAGCACGTGCAGATGAATGAGAGCAGTTCTCCCTCATGGGCCAGCTCGGGCACCCAGTAGTTTAATTTGCCCTCCTTACATACAAAATTCAAGGAACAAGGAGTAATTCTTGACTAATTATTCCTTTCCCCCTTTCCCTGGCTTTGTATGCAGTCTTCTGGTAGTAATGCAAGTTAAGCAGCAGCTCTCCAGTGATGCGGAATCAATAGAAAAGCCTCTGTTAGTGTTAGCTTTTCTGGAAGCTGACTTTTGATAATTCCTATTAGTAAGTATTTAAATGACAAATTACTTCTTCTATGTCAACCGTACATTCAGTGGTGCCAATTGGCTATGCAAAGAAGAGACGGTTGTTTTTTTTAGTATCTTACCAGTACAAATCGACTCCTAGCCTGGCATTGCAAAGTCTGGGCTGAGGTTTTTACATATCAGATCAGTACTCTGTGACTGGAAAGCTAGAAACAGGAAACAGGTAGCAGTGTGTAAAGAGTACATGTAAAATCATTGTAAACAAACTATTTTTATCAACTGCTAAGTTGCAAGATCAAGAGAAGAACCTCTGACCTTCTGTTCAAATTACAGATAACTGTAGTAACGATTTGGGACTATTCACCACAAAGTGAAAGTAGTATCTCAACAAAAGAGGTGCACACTAATCCTTACTTAGTTATTTGAGAAAGTTGGTTTTTTGGAGGCTCCAAGGTATATTATAAGAAATACATTTGTCTTTAATGTTGGGCTATCCTACTTTTGCATGGAGAGTTAAGGTGAGGAACAAAAATGTAGCACTGGTAGTGTGGGACACAAACTCCTCTTCGTGTTTCTTGAACTAAATTACTGCCATAGGAAATCAATGGCACAGTATGTTCTGAAACCAAGAATAATCTTGGGATAACAGCAAACTCAATAAAGAAGATACCTGAGGAAGAGTTTGTGTGCCTGGAAGTTTATTTGAGATGCAATTTACTAAATATATCAGTTGGTGTAATAAGGACAGTGCTCCCATTTACAGGCGGCCTCTCAGATTCTTGACTCATCATAACTGCAGCCATCATTTCTATTGCAATAAAAGAGATAGCTGTGATTGTTGGAACTGACATTTCACATTTTGAATGCTGAGTAGGGTTTTTAGCCAGCAAAAGTCACACTTTTCTTTGAAATCCTTTCAAATTTGTATTCTTTCATTTTAAACAAATTTATTCTTCCTATCTTCACCTGCTTGCTATTCAAAGGCTGTTTAAGGCAGGACACTCCAAGACAGGTCAGAATCTGAACTTTCTCAGTGACATTTAAAGCCTAACTATAAAATTATTGCCATTTTTCAGAGCTCTCAACAATTCAACTCACATTTCTCTCAGTAGCTATTGTATCATTGCATTATTTAAAATACAAATGGTTCTTCATTTTATGAATCAGTAGCCCAGCAACATAAATCATTTCTCTGATGAAAGGAGAAAATTTCAGCACCACACTCTGACAGCTGGCACACAGTAATCTATCATGGAAACTACAGAAAAAAGAACTCTGCCCACAAAGCATGGCTATGTAGCCATCATCTTGTGTCAGTAAAAAAAAATCAGCTTTACTGCATGGGCTAACTTCAAGTCCCTTCAGTATTCCTTAGCCTTCGGACAGAACTGTCACATTTTTTCTCTTCTGAAAGTTCCCATCACTGTGCAATTTAAACTTCAGGAACAATATTGGTCCTAGGGAACAACAGACTTACATACAAAATAAGGCACAAAACATGAAATAATATCAACTGGTCACACACCTCAAAGGTTTCAAAATTATTTGTTTCAGCTAAATAAAGTTCCCTTTCTTTCAAGACACCCCAATGAAGACTTCAGCTCGATATGCAGGAAAGGAAAAAAACCAAGATTGAACAAGACTGAAAAAAAAGCATTGACTAGACATTGCAAGCATGTGGATCAGCATAAAAAGTAGTGCAAGACATATGATGCATAATAAACTAATTGCATAGCAGTTCCTGGAGCAGGGTACGCAGCATTTCTTACAGCACTTCAAAAGGGAACTCTGGAATAGTAGGGATCAAAGAAGGATAACAAAATACAGATTTGATAAAGACAGGGATTTCTTATCTTTAGGAGGGTAAATCAGAGGCGGGCATGAGAAAAGTAGAGAGTAATAAATAATCTAGAATAAGTAGACCAAGAGTTTCATTTTTAAAGGGGTACTTTAGTGCCAGATCTGTTCAGAAAGGTGGCTCAATATCTTCTCCAGTCTTGAAAACAGCTATGACTGTCTAGTTTGTATGCTCTTGGCCTACAAGAACATGAGTATACATCCATCTATCTCAGAAATGAAAGAAAATTTAAAGAGAGAAGATATTCTTTAATCAATAAGAACACTCAAATGTATAAAAATCAGAATAGAATTAATCGGGGGGTATGTCAGTACCTCTGATTCAAGCTTCAAGACAACTTCTATTTGCAAGATGTCAGGGAGAAGAATGAAATTGTGGAAAATTATGACTTGTACCTTTGGTAGATGTCATGTATGAACATCCCTCCTTTCTCCACTATCCTGCCAAAGCACAGAACTGCTAGATGTAGCTCCACAGCTGCTGAGCTGTGTATGGATTCCCTTCTTGCTCAAGAGCATCCTTCCTCAGAGCTGGGTATTCAGTCACACGGGTGACCATGAGTTCACCTTTGCAGGAATTGACTTCAGTGTTCAAAAAAATCCCTCACACCTCTCAGCTGGGAAAGCCTGCGTAAGTTTTCCTTTTGATTAGGCAGAAAGGAGGGGTTCCTCAGAGCACAATGCACAGTAAAAAAACTAATACCAGAGCTTTGAATTGATCCCTGAAGGAGGATCCAGGGAACTACAGGCCTGTCAGTCTGACCTCAGTGCCAGGGAAAGTCATGAAACAGGTGATTTTGAGTGCTATCATGAAGCACATGCAAGAGAACTGGGTGATCAGGCCCACTCAATACAGGTTCACAAAAGGCAGGTCTTGCCAAATTAACTGGATCACCTTCTATGACAAAGTGACTCGGCTGCTGGCCGAGGGAAAGGCTGTGGATGTGGTCTTCCTGGACTTCAGTAAAGCCTTTGACACAGTCTCTCACAGCATTCTGCTACAGAAACTGTCAGCATCCTGGCTTGTATCAGAAATGGTGTGACCAGCAGGTCCAGGGAGGTTATTCTCCCTTTGTACTCGGCACTGGTGAGACCGCTCCTTGAATCCTGTGTGCAGTTCTGGGC